>JAODPA010013873.1:0-13376 GCA_025585075.1 Nepenthes mirabilis
CAAATGTCTGTAAGGGAAAAGTGACAAACCAATAATATAAATTATGCCATCGATCCACATAAACCCAATGCCACAATAACCAAGTAACAGGATAATTTAAGTCCTAACTCCACAACACTAAAATATACTAACATTGATCTATCTATCATCCCATTAATATCAAAATACATTTAATATAAACACAATCTAACTACAAAACTAATATTCACAAAATACCATCAATCTTACAATCTCATTAATACATAACTGTATCAAACGATCTTTTGAAGATATCATTCTCATCGACAAAAAGTGAGTAAATTTTATCAATTGATCCACAATCACTCAAATAGCATCCAAATTCCTAGTCATCCTCGGTAAACCCAAAATAAAATCCATCATGATGTACTCGCATTTTCAATTAGGAATCGACAGTGGTGTAAAAATTTTGTAAACTTCTTATACTCGGTCTTGACTTGTTGACACATAATATACCTTGCCACAAATGTTATAATTTTTTTTCTTATAATTTGCCACTAGAAAAATTTCTTCATAACCTGATACATTTTGTTCACTTCAAAATAAATGGTATAATTTATCCTAAAAGCTTCATTCAAAATGTTTTCATTTAATTCTTCAACATTTAGTACACAAATCTTATCCTGAAATTGAAGAATTCCATCTGCCAGAATATTAAAATTTTCCAGTAACTCATTGTCCAAATCTCCGACGATCTCCATTAATTATGGATCACTCATTTGAGTCTCTTTGATTTTTTCCATAATCACGGGTTACACTTAAAATTATGAAAAAAATCATTCAAGACCCTTGGGAGTGTAAATGAATATTATAATATTTTATTCCATCCAATATTTATCATTCCTTAATCATCAAATGGACAATCATATTCGAAAATTTATATTCAGAGTATCAACAACCATATTTGCGTTCTCTGACTGATATTTGATTTCACAATTATAATCTTTTAACAAATTCATCAATCTAAATTGCCACATATTCAGTTCCTTTTATGATAATAGATATTTTAAATTCTTATAATTGAAATATATTACAAAATTTTCTCTATATAAATAATATCTATAAATTTTTAGTGTAAAGATCATGACTACTAATTCTAAATCATGTATAGGATAATTCTGTTCATGAACCTTCAACTATCTTGACTCATAAGCAACCACCCGATCACATTGCATCAATACATAACCCAACCCTTTTCTCAAAATGTCACAAAATACCAAAATACTTCCTGATCCGTCTAGAATCAATATTATCAGTGGGAAAGTCAATCTATCCTTTTACTCTCGATAACTACGTTCACAGTCTTCATCCCAAAGAAATATCGTTCACTTTTGAGTCAAACGTGTCAGTGGCACCATGTTCCTCAAGAGATTCTCAACAAAATATCTATAGTAATCGGTTAAACTCAAGAAACTCTATCTTTGTAACAGTGGTTAGTTGCTCCTAATTTGTCATAGTTTCAATCTTTTTGGGATCTACCGATACACCTCCCTTGAAAACTATTTGTCCCAAAAATGATACTCCCTCTAATTAGAACTCACATTTTGTTCATTTGACAAACAACCACCTTTTCTCAAAATTTGTAACGCAATCCTCAATTGTATTTCATACTCCTTAAAACTCTTCAAATTAATTAAAATATCATCGATAAAAATTACTACAAACTGATCCAAATAGTGTTGAAAAACCTAATTCATGATATCCATAAAAGCTGTCAGTACATTTGTCAACCCAAAAGGCATCACTAAGAATACATAATGGCTATACCTTGTTCTAAATGTCGTCTTGGGTAAGTCTTCGCATTTGATCCTCAACTGGTGGTACCTTGAACAAAAATCAATCTTAGAAAAAACCAAAGCTCATTGTAATTGATTAAATCGTCAATTCTCAAAAGAGCGTACTTATTTTTAATTATAATCTTATTCACTTTTTGATAATCAATATATAGCCACATTGATCAGTCCTTTTTTTCACAAATAGCACTGGAGTACCCCAAGGCTGTACACTTGGTTAAATAAATTCTTTTTCTAATAATTCTTGTAATAACTGTTTCAATTCATTCAGTTAGGTTGAGGCCATCCTAAAAAGAGTCCTCAAAATTGGTACAAATTCCTGCACAACATCAATGACAAATTCAATCTGCTGACAAGGATGAACACTAGGCAGTTCCTTAAAAAAAAAAAAACATCTTAAAATTTAGACACCATCGAAATCTCTTCAATCACCATATTATGACTTCTAGAAGTGGTTACATAGACCAAATAAGCTTTGCATCTATCTTTCATCAAATAACTCGCATGTAGAGTGGAAATTAATTAGATCATTTCCTTTCCAACTCTTCCTTGAAACTCAAAAGAGTCATACCCGGGAAGATTGAACAAGACAGACTTACTAGAGCAAATCATATTAGCATGATAGCACCCCAACCAATCTATACCAGAATAGCATCAAAATTGGGTATATCTAGTAGATTCAATTCTGCTAACAATTCAAATCCATTAAGCCAAACTGGACACTAAGGATACATAATATTGGATAACAAAGACTTGCCCACTAGGGTAGATATCATCAATGCAAATTCCAGAATTTAAGGGAGTACATGAAAATTATAAACAAACTTAAGGGCCATGAAAAGTGCATAGACTCGAGATCAATTAATATATGAGCCTCAGGGTTAAAAATTTTCATATTATCTTTGATTAATGGTGGGTTTGCCCTCGCATCTTTTGCGATCGCTGCAAAAGTTGTCCTAGGAACAGATGTCTTCTTCTCCAGACGCCTCAAAAGAAACGAACAATCTCTCATCATGTGGCTAACTTAGCCACAATTAAAGCAAACTCCACTTTGATGATAACATTTCCTCCTGGTATGATTCTTGCCACAATACTTGCACATAGACTTCGAATCTGGAGCTTTATCGGAGAAGACTTTATCCCAATTGCTTTTACTTTATCTTGGGCCTTAGATTTAATGTGGGAGCCTCTAGCCTTTGAATTTTGACCTCTACTCTCTAATCTTCTTTTGAAATATTTCTCCATCAACTGCTCTTGCTAAATGAGAAGGGCCCGATCAAGTATCTTGCTATACGTCCACAATTGAAGGGGCACAAACTCCTTCATGATCGAATCTTGTAGACATTATGAAAACTTTCAGGCTCTCCGAGCCTCATCTGCCACCATACGAGGAGTAAAGCGAGACAATTCAATAAACTTAGTATCATATTGTACTACCATCTTGCTTCCTTACATCAACAGATTAAATTCATTTTCTTTGATCTCCCAAACACTTGTGGAAAAAATTTTCTCCATGAAAGATTACATGAATAAGTCCCATGAAATCTCCTCGTTATGTATTCCCAAAACTTATCATTGAGTGGACCACCACCTATTCGCCTCACCTAGAAGCTTGTAGGCAGCAAACTTAACCTAATCCTGGTTAGGGCAGTTGATTACCTCAAACACATTCTCTACTCGGTACATCTAATTTTTTTAAAAATTTCAAGACTTGCTTACTTCTAAAGCTATCAAAAGGGATCCTACCAAGCCATAGGTGAGCTATCCTTATTCTTGTGGCTAAGTCTTTATCTTTCCACTGAATCATTTGGTTCATAATATCACTTATATGACCCATCATTGCCAATATTTATCTTCACAACTCGAACCTAATCTGCCACACCTAGATTTTTTGTTTTTTGCCATGTTAACACCTATCATACAAAATGTGAGGTTCTGATTTTTAAAATATTATAATTAGAAATACTTAAATTAATATAATCAAAATTAGGTTTAATGTATGCGAAAATTTAATTTTGTGAGGGGAATAGGGCGTTGGGGGAGGACGCCTACCGGGCTCCCAAGGTGGCGCCAGGGATGCCCATTCTAGTAGACTGGCACTTGCCGGCCACTCGAGTATCAACAGGAGCGCCAATTCTAGGGTATGTGCACCCAAAGCATGTTGGATGCATGCTCGACCATCAGTTCCAGTGCATGCGCATTGGAACCTCGCCCCGACTGGCGCTCGAGTGCCAGTCTCTTTATTTAAGATGCGCGCGATTATTTTTCCGTCATTTTCACGCCAGATCTGAGAGAGAGGAGAGAGAGAGAGCATGGAGAAGAAGGAAGAAAAGGAGAAGATCGAGGCATTGAGTCCGTTTTCAGCTTAGAGTTAGTTGAAGAAGTTATAAATTGGGTGGAGATAAGTATACCAATATACTTTTATTTCTCTTATTGTATTTTTTGTTTCATTTTTTTCGGATATTTTTATTCCGATACCCATCCAAGTATGTATTTCATGATACCCATATTTTGAGCATGTATAAATATTGATTTTATGTTTGATTTTTAAGTTTTGTGAGGTATTATGCTTCCAACAAAACCCTAACCCACACCCCGACACTTTTACCTATTTATTTTAGAATTTTTGCTTGATTTGGCATTAGAAAATTAAAACCCTAACTTATGAACGTGATTGTTTGGTATTTGCTTACATGTATTTGCTATATATTATTTTGTGTGTTTCGAAAATTATATTGGATGCTTTTGTGAAGGAATTTATTGTCCAAAAACTACAAAATTTTATTTGGCTCGACATGGTAAGAATTTTTTAATATTCTCCAAGTTTTATGTTAATTTATGTATGTATTTGAAGTCATGTAAAAATTTAAGTTTTCAAGCAAATGACAATATATATCTGTATCTAAGAAATATAAAAATTATGCAAAGTATATAAAGGAAACTCCACAATTTATTATATTTGATAATTTATTCTCTAAGAAGTGAGAATTTTGTGCAAGAATATGGTGGACCTTCTCTTGGGAATAAGTAATCATGAAACTAGACCAAAGATTTACATTTTAAATTGTAGTATTCCCTAATATGTCTTTTTTTGGTAAGTAAGAAAATTATATTAAAATAAAAAAATTTACAGAAACTTATATTCTATCTCAAAGTATTTTGCCGACTTAGAATTAGAATATAAACGTTAGGGCATCCCCCGAGTAACACTTTCACTCATGTAACATAAGTAAAAAACTGAGCTTCATATACAATGATGCACCAAAAAATTAAACGAAATATATGTGAAAAAAAACTAGAATTTCCACCAGTCTAAGACATATATTAACATGCACAGAATCCAAAAGAAAACTACAAAGGACATGACAATACGGCCTTGAGCATCAACTCTGGCCCTCTCCGGCCTTAGGCAGACACCTCAGCCACGTGTAGGTATGTCAGGCATCATTTAAAAAACTACGGTCTTTAAGCACCTCTCAGTCTTCAATGAAACTCCCTTAGACATATTTGCTACCTTGGCCAAACGAAGATCTTGGATATTACAGTGGTAGATCAAGAAATACTCTTAGGCCATGGGAGATGTTATGATGGCATATGTTTTCTAGCATCTTATATTGGGTAAAAGGTATACCATCCGCTACGAGATGCTAAAGTTGAGATATCGTGGGTAGTGCCTTAGAATGTGTGGATACATACACTTTTCATTCCTCGTTCAGTTACTCCATTAGTTGGTAAGGCTTACTATCTATGGTCCCTAAATAATAAATAAATTTCTACATGTTTTAGAATCTAAAGAAATTAAAAATAAAATGTGAAAGATAAGTATGTTCTGAAAAAATACATTGATCATGTTTCATATTTATGTATTTGTATTATAATCCTATTATCTCCTCTTGATTTATTTGGAGTATATTGCTTATTATTCTTGATTATATTGTGCCTTACTAAATATTTGACTCACTCCTTACTATTTTCTTATTTTCAGATGAGTATAAGCTTATGCCTAATGAGGCGAAGTAGAAATTAGCAGTTGGCTAGGCTGTGGACTTGGAAGATTATTTTGTAAACTCAGATTTTTATAATTTTATACTTATGTATGGAAGGATTTTGTACATTTTGATGGATATGTATATATTATATTGATGATGTACATAATAATTTAGTTCCGCCGTGCATTGATAATTGTATATGCTTCTGTAAGTTATTATGGTTTAATTTTTAGGTACCTAATGACATCTTTTATGGGTTGATGTTGTATCCAGAGATATGACGTTGGTGCCACGAATAGATTGTGACATTTTGGATCATGTGTATTTGTTGTTGCAATATGTATATATTGGTACAAGTGTATTGTACAGTTTCATGTTTAGTCTGATAGATATTTTAAAGGCAAAATCTTACGGGTTTCCAATTAGAATATGGTCCTTCATAACTTGGTATCAGAGAAGGAGATATTTTAGACTTGATTTGGATTTTATGCGAAAGCCTAGGATAGGATAGGATAGGATAGGATAGGATAGGATAGATTGAATAAGTTGATGTAGATGTAGGATGATTAAATTAGATCGGATAGTTCTAATTACCCTAGTTTGTATAACATAGACTAGAACTAAGTTAAGGATGTTAGTTATGTTTAATTGCGTAAATTGTAATACCCTAGATAGTGTCCAAAATGTGAGCTAACCCACATCGTTCTTATTTAAGAAAGGATATTAACGGCTGTCAAATTGCATAAAATGAAAATTTGTATCAAAATATGTCTATGGAAAAAGGAAATTTAATGATGGAAGGAATTCTGTAATCGAGAGATGGACCTATGAACTGATTGACTTTTCGAATGTTCTCTAGCAGAGTGGGAACACAAGATTTTGTGCTTGAGAATAGAATTTCTTAAATGAACAAGTACTTTGACCAAGGGTTATGGATAATAAACTTAAACATGCCAAAATATTACAGTGAAAACTCAAGGATTACTCTGAATATATATCTTAACCGTGATTTATTTTGGGCGATATTCTTGGCATGCCTTAGTATGTTATAGTGAAATAACGTAGTCTGCTTTGGATCCGGTGGGTGGCTTTTGGCCCCGTCTATAAGGATTGTATGTAGATGGCCCGCCTCTAAGTCCAAATAGGAGGAGATTGGACTTTTGATTGTGTAGATGCACACAATTCGGGCCATGACCAACTGCTCATTTGTTAGTGAGGCCTACTGATCTTAACCCCATAAACAAAATAAGTCTCAAATAAAAGGTGACCAATTAAGAAAAGAAAAAAAGAAAAAGGGATTGAAAAACTTAGAAAAGAAATCACACATGCATATTTATGTATTTTTGATCTATGACCTCCATTATGCCTCTCTCTCCTTCCTTCATGCATTATTATGTTCTGGAGTTGAAATCTCACATATATATTTCATTGTGTATGTGCATTGCTGAATTTTAGCTTACTCATTGCCTCTATTACCCCTAGATGATTGGCACAAATTCCTACCCGACGAGAAGAAATAGTAGGGCCAGCGCCTAGCCTAGGCAAGGAGATAATGTATTTTAGTGCCTTGAAGCATTGTATTTTGTATTGTTGGCTTAGTGGCAATTCTTTTGAAAATAGAAAGAATGTATAATTTTTTATGTCCTTTATTTTGTCAGAATATTAGTCAGGAATATGTTCAGTTAGATTATGTAATTGTGGATTTCTGGATTGCTTCCATAGGTTATTGAAGGGTACTCTAAGGCTTAGCGGCATCTTTCTGTTCCAACCTGGAGTTCAGATTTTTATTTTTATTGATGTTGTTGTAGCTTGAGATATAGAAAAATGTTGTTTGGATCCAGTGTTGGTGCCTTTGTGGAAATTTTGTATATATCACAGGGTAATTACAGGTTTTGTATTGGTTATATGTCTATATTACAGTCAAAACTCTATCAGATTTTTAGTTGGTAATTCGGTACATCATAGGAACCTTCCTTCTAGCATGGGAGCCAGCTCTTCCGGTTGGAACCTCAACCTCACCTGAGCTTCTAGCTGCGCATGGATGACGTGCTTCTCCTTGGGTCGCACTCAGCACTACTCAAGTTCCTCCTGAAGAACGGTGATCCAGGTCTGGGCTTGCAAATTGATGTCGGCTAGCTGCAACGCTCTCGTCTCCACCTCCGACCAAGCTTGCTCGAAGTGGACCACTCGCGCCTGAGTCTGTTCAATTTCGGTAACGACAACCTACACCCGGGCCTCAATATCCTTCACTGTCTGCTGGACATAGCAGGGGGGTGTTCGGCTCCCGTGGGCCCTCGACGTCGAGAGAAATTGGATGCCCCTTCGCATTCAAACTCTGGTAGCACTCTCAGGGGCCTCACCGACCCAATGATTGAAGGATTCAAATGGTACCCCTCCACTACCGCTACGGCAACCCGCACCTCATTGTGGCCTCTCAACCCTGGCTCTCTCCATCGTGACTCCTCAGTGGAGGGGTCAGACCCTAAAGAGGAAGACGACCCTGCCAACAGTCCTGGAATGACATCACATGCTTCGTCTGCCATTAGCATGACCACAACCAAAGAAAGAAGGGAATAACCGCAGGCTCAGTTTTTGTGCCTCACAATAGCAAATGGATGCCCAAATTGGAGAAGTCCTTCGCGCTTAAATAGCCGAAACTCCCCCAGGGAGATGACGTCATTTAACCAGGGAAAGGTGTTTCGCCACCTAACAAAATCCCTCCACGTGGTGACGCCTTGAAGTATCGCGCCTTTTTAAGAGAAGCCATTATGACGCGATGACCCTACAGTTCCCTGTGTATTAAATGCAGATGAGACCTGATTGATGCACCCTCTATCAGTGTCAATCAACCTGCCAAGTTAAGAAATGGACGGTGTAAGCTCACCAATGGTTCTCACCAGACCATCCTATTGATGGTCCAAGCACGGACTCGAGGGATGAGCACTGGCAAGGGTGGCCTAAAGCTACTAGGCACTCAGAATAAGCAAGTGATTAAGCATGTATGGTGGTGAGAGAGCCCTATGGCCCTTGAGTCATAATAGGCGAAGCAGTAAAAAGAAAATCTAAAGACACAAGGGATAAAATGCAAGAAACTAACACTTTTATTCATTATTGAAAGTGTTATTTACAAAGTACAGGGCCTGCATTAGCAGAAGTACAAAAGAATAAGAAATAAAGTGTAGTATATGTGACGGACTGTATTTTCCGCTGAAAATCCAGTAGAGTTTCGTTTATAATACGGATATCCACCAATACAAAAACGTATACATTCTCCTGTATAATACATAATATATCCAAAATAATCCTAACATCCGACATCAATAACAACAATACATAAAATTACATAGGATCCAACTGCCACATAATTCATGGCTCCAATGCTGTGTATTTAAACACAGTATCGGCCAAAGAGAGATGCCATTATGTATCTGTTATAACTCACAATAATAACCTACGGAAGCATAACAAATCCAATTACAGTGGAATTAAACTATCTAATCATTAGTTATATATACAATATCCATTAAGATTCCATGACATAAATTTCATTACAAATAATAAGTCTTCGATATGGTGTTCCAAATCCCAAGCCTAGTCCACTTTGAATCTCTATGCTATCTCATTGGGTATATCAAACCTGTACTAAATTTGAGATAAGGAAAAGTGAGGGTGACCTAACGACTCAACAAGTGCAACATAATCAAAATAGGAGGCAACATTAGTGAAGTTAAGTAAAAGAGAGGCATATAATCATGAGAGGGATACATAAATAGGAATATAATCAAGCATTCTTTGAAATGTAACTTATTTCTTCTTGGAGTATAATTTATGTATAATTAATAATCTTTGCGAACCAGGGTCAGTAAACATTACTAACTAAAGGTGTAAGAGAATGAGGAAAGGGTCATGTCATTTACGTGACCTAAAGGCGTAAGCTCCTATTATCGACCTAGAAGCGGGCCATCACATATTGCCTGTAACAAGCTATAAACATATGCTTCTATGTCCTCTCGGGGCCCAGAGGCAGTCATTGTTCTTTCACAGTAATATTCTAAGGCTTACCAAGAGTATCACCTGTTACAGTACGCGGCCATAATAGTCCTTGAGTCACTACGGTAATGCTAGTGGCAGGTCAAGGATGTTACATCTGTAACATAAATCCGTGATCCTAATTTCATAATTTCTTATTCATTTGAGGGAATGTCTATCATACTTCTTTCACATGGTTCTCACTCCAGGAGAACGAATCATATATCATATCAATTTATGGCATTCCTTTCGTATACTTGCATAACTTTTATCTTTCTTTCGGATTTAAATTTTCTCAGAACTCATTTTACATATACGAATATCACAATTATAATGAAAAAGAGAGATTCTTACCACCGAGAGGCAATTATAATTTTAGAGGCTTCCGGATTATATTTCCTTCACAATTAGTTAGCAAACATAAGTTTCGGAGTATACAATTAAACATATGCTAATATACGTAACTTAATCAATAATTAAACCATGTGAAATCATACAAAATTTTTTGGAAGCCTCGGGGGAACAGTGCACATGAATAATGTACGGCTGCGCATATCGGATAATTCATGAAATATTGGGCATCCAATGGATAAATTACCGAGTCTAAGATATTGGTAATCATAATCTCAAGCCAATTTATGTATTAATTTCAAAGTAAATTCCTAAACGGGATTTGGGCGCAGGTATAGGGTTTCATAAACGAAAATCCATATAAATCCACTAAATTGGATATCCAATTGATAAATTAACTTACTTAGGATATAGGTAATGATATTCTTGTATTAATTTATACAAAATCCCTAAATTTTCGTGGGTAAAAAGGGGTCGGGCACCGGTGAATAATACCGCGTGTGATTAGGCTTTCCCGGTTGAAAAACAGATAAAAACTAAGCAATTAGGCATGGAATTCACCTTTATACATAATTAGGCTATGTGTATTATATATTTATGCATGGGTCAGGTATCTAGATAATAATACATGAAGGGGATCGAATGAAAATCAACAAGAACGAAAGAGATGGATATGAATGCACTTACCTCGACCGAATATTTGATTTATCCAACTAGCTCGAAGTCAAAATCGGACCTAAGAGCCTCCGTTTGCTCCGTTTCTCTCTCTTCTCTGCACCCTCTCTCTCCCTTTCTCTCTCTACCAGAACCCAAAATGCCCCAAATCCCGCGTGCCAACGGTTGTAAAACTCATATGCAGTTTTTACGCAGACCGGTGCTTGAGCGTGGTCCACGGCACACAGTAGCTGCGCCTGCACTGGAATTGGGGCTCGTCGGGCGCTCGAATGCCCGACAAGCACCAACCTGCTGGGCTACATGCCCAATAGCCCATCCAACACCACCACCCGATTTTTAACTCCAAAATATATCCTTCCACATACTCTGAGACTGATTGTGATTAAATTACTTTAATACCCAGATATTACCATCATTTAAAACTCTAGTCATATTTATTGATCAATATATCGAAATTATAACGACGGTTCCTAATTTGACCAATTTCGAGTCTTCGGTCTCTTGAATTCTATTCTTCTTGAGTCCTTAGATCTCGGTCCACTTATTTAAACTTAATTACTTGAATATACCATACTTCAAAAACCAGTACCTTACAATACAAGAAGCAACAAAATAATGGCACCCTTAGGAAAGATCGGCCTAGAGCATACTTGCACGTCACCTCCTTTGGAAGCATCATCCCCAGAGCCGATTCTACTCCTAGACCGGTGGAGTGGATGCCGATCCCACACTTCCGGTGAGACAGGTTCCACTACAAGTGAAGGAAAGGCATCCATTATAAGTCCCACTGGGGTTGCGACTCACCTGCCTATGTCCCAATGAAACTCTAGGACTTGCCCCCTCTTTTGGCAGCATATATGAACGGCCAGCCACTATAAGAGACGACGACGGCATGTTTTTAAGGGAATAGAATCACTTGAATCAGCATGTCGGCCTTGCCACACTCCCCTTGCGGCTAAGAGTCCTAACTAGCTGGAGAAGAGGCACATGACAATTGTAGAATGGCTGACCCACCCTCGTTACAACAAGGGAGCATCCACAAGAAATGCGTGATGATAGGCTTCAATAGTGGCTGCAAATCTCCTATAGATCCATCCGATTCCTTTGCAAAACTCCACAGGACGCAAGATGATCCAAGGACTCCGCATTGTTTCACCAACGAAGTGATAAGTGCAAGTCACCCAAGCTGGGAACCCATCAATTTATAGCCGCGCAAAGGCCTGATGAGCTCCAAGAGAGGTGCGTCAGTCAATGGCTATCAATTAGAAAACAATAAAGCCATCAATGCGAAGCCGGTTTCTAAGTGGCGAATCTTTCTCAACAGAGTATCGAATCTCTACGATGCCTCTGAAGGCTGCATATTTGCATAGGGAAGGAACGACGTTGCTGACAGATGAAGACCAGTGCATGTCGAGGAAGCCCACACGGACAGATGACATGACCCACCTTTGACATGCTAGACCCTGGTAATGGGCCGTCCCTAGGCATGGGGGACTAATGATAGGTCCAGTATGAACTTGGGCCAAAGCCAATGAGGCTCAACTGAAAGGAGGAGGGTCCAACTAGTAAAAGGGCACAGCCCAACAGTGGAGTCCCAAGAGATCCAAAAACACGGCCCAGTTGGAGCCCCAAATGCGTAGCCGATCAGCAAGCGCACGCACCCCTGCAATGGCAATTGCAGGCGGTCAGCATAGGAGGCGCCAGTTTAGAAGATGTCAGCCAATGGGAGATGAGGTCAACATTGACGAGCTGTAGTACACGCTGTCCCAGTAACTCCTCAGCCAATCCGAGCAAAGTCAGGGAGCCTATGTTGGCCAAGCCCGACAACGGTCTCCTTGCTTCCATAAGGCAACAATTGACAGAACTGGCCATCACCAGCGTGCAACGGCCAATGAATCCTGGCAAGCTACTTGTCAAAGATTTTAGCTCCTAGAACCTCCCTAAATGAGCCTACAAATACTCTCTCATGCAATGGAGAAAGGAATCCAATCCCGATCCGATTCCAACTTTCTGAGAAAACTTAAGTGGTGACTTGAGATCAAGCATTCGATCCTTCACCCAATGCTTAAAATTCTGAGGAGAAAGAACCATCTCTCTTCCTTTAAGCCACTGCCTTCTTACAGCATCGATAGTGAGTCACTCCTAGCAGTGCAATACACGGAGCACAAGCCTTCTTCAAACATCCCACGCACTTCCCTCATTCCTGCATCTCTGTATTCTCATCACGTTTACATCCACGCGTGCATCTTTTTATCGATTGAAAAAGATTTTGACTTCAACGTCGGAGTGTTTATGATGGGACAACCTCCTGCCGTCCTTTGACCTATTGTTTGTAGTTTATGATGTGTAGGGTCCAGGTTGAGAGACGCAAAGACCAACCCGTTCGTGATTCAAACTAGCTGAGGAATTCAAAGGCTACTTAATCCGCACGAGAACTCGAACCCAAGGATGTATTATCATGCATTGACAAAAAGAAATAATTTTTTAAAGAATTTTATAAGTTTCCAAATCAAATATAATT
>JAODPA010013874.1:0-38790 GCA_025585075.1 Nepenthes mirabilis
TCATCTTGCGGGATATCCCTGGCCCAAAAACAACATTAGGCCCCACATTGGCCCAATGTTTAGGAGGCCCACTTTAAAGTTTATAAAGAATTCAACAAATAAATGTGAACATTGGCATTCCATGATGATGAGTTTGATATTCCATGATGGTGTCTGTTTGTTTCTGGTTATTAAAAATGCCTTTTTGGGTATATATATATATTAAAAAATCATGACTAGAACTTGTTTTTTAAAAAATATGTTAACAATGAATTAATAAATAAAAACTTATTTAAGAAAATCAATTTACTGCAAGATAATCAGTGGTCGCTTAGCGGAGGAAGCACCGAGGACATTGAGAAATGGGAGTTCAGGGTCTATGGGACCTCCTCTCCCCCGTCGGCCGCCGTATCTCCGTCGAAACCCTCTCCGGGAAGCGTCTTGCCATCGGTCAATTCACTCTTTCCTCCTCATTCAACCCTAAGCCCTAGTTTAAATGGACACTTTTTTTCTAAGTTGCGTTCCTGCATATTACCAGCAATCATCAGAGGTTTTTTATTTGACCTACCTTTTTCTTCTTTTTTTGTTTTTTTTTTTTTTTTGGTTTTTGTAATTTGATATAGATGCTAGCATATGGATGATACAATTCATGAAGGCAATGCGCGACGAGAAAGGGGAGATGACTCGGAACGCTCACTTACTAGGCTTCTTTCGCCGCATTTGCAAACTTCTATTTCTTCGCACACGACCAGTGTTCGTGTTTGATGGCGGCACGCCTGCTCTCAAGCGTCGAACTGTCATTGCTCGACGAAGACAGAGAGATAACGCCCAGGCTAAGATTCGCAAAACTGCTGAGAAGTTGTTTCTCAATCAGGTGATGATCGCGCTACTTTAATTTGAATTGATGGTGCAAAAATTCGGATCGCATTGCTTATTTGGAGACGTTGAATACTGAAAATAGTTTCACTGCTATTCAAATGTTGTATCTATTATCTTTGGCACTATCTTTAGTTGTAGGATTTATCATGATAACTCTTTCACTTATAATCTTAATGCAGATTGAGGTATGATTTTGCTTTGTTATTTCTTTATTGGAGGTCAATTGTATTGTGGAGGCCAATAATTAATTTAAAGACGATTCTTTTGGTTGATTTTTTTGGAAGATTACTTGAGCCTCTTCTTTTGGACCTTTGAAGTGTAAAAAGCGTGACTGCGGCTATTTAAGATTCTCATGTGAGAAAGGGACTCCAAAAGCATAGCTTTCCTCTTCTGAGAGAGTATGGCTGTATCAAACAGAACAAAACTTACATTTCATTATCTGAAGGCATTGAAATATGCAGTCATGGATAAGCCTGCTATTCTGACATCTTTCTCATCAATATTAGGGTAGTGAGAATTATCAGTTAATTTTTTTGGGTGAGGTAGTTTAGGATAATTAATACATCCATATGATTTATCGTTTTACATATATGGTTATTGTTGCGTTCTTGGATCCTTGCTCTGACTAGGACGAGGATCCGACAGCAACACGAGTTAATGTGTGGATGAAAGGGAGATATGGTGAGTACGAGGACAACGAAGAGAAGATTTTTTACGTGGAAACCACCCTTATGAATAAGGTTGGGAAAACCACAGGATTTGCGTCCGAGAACTGGTCTCACTATATTTTTCTCGGTTATAAATGAGTTATAGAATGGCACAAGCCTGTTTCTCTCTCCTCTTTTGTCTCTTCCTTCCTTCATCCTTTTTTCATTTGATGCACAGTTAGGGTATTTATAATGTTTGAACCATCTTTGGTTAGTTGTCCACGTGGCGTTGATACATGCTGAAGTCGGTCACCAACTCTACCTACTCTGGCTTTGTTATTAGGAGTGTGACGTGCGTGCCTGATTATCCTTTCGTGAAGTCACATCTGCAGTGATTGATCCTGTTCGCAGGCCACCTTTTGTTGTACGACTTGGCAGGGTTGCTTACCGAATCCTTGGGACGTCGCCTCCCGTGGCCATCCCTGGTCCGTGGGCCTCTGTGGTCTTTTAATTTGTCACACTGTTTGGATTGGCCTTATCACCTGGGCTGCCTCTTGGGCCCATTGGGTCTCTGTGATGCTTGGACCTTATTAACGGGTCCTTAGTTCTGGCACCCAACAATTAGGCATCACATGGACCCAATGGGCCCAAGAGTCCTAGGTGATAAGGCAAGTCCAAGCAGCGTGACAAATTAAAAGACCATAGAGGCCCACGGACCAGGGATGGTCGCGGGACGCGACGTCCCAAGAATTCAGTAAGCAACCCTGCCAGACCATACAACGAATGGTGGCCTGCGGACGGGATCGATCACTGCAGATGTGACTTCACGAGAGGATAATTTGGCATGCACATCATATTCCTGGTGATAAGGACAGAGCAGGTAGAGTTGGTAATCGACTTCAGCATGTATCAATACCACATGGACAACTAACCAAAAATGGTTCAAATACTATAAATACCCTAACTATGCATCAAATGAAAAAAGGAGGAAGGAAGAGACAAAAGAGGAGAGAGAAACAGGCTTGTGCCATTATGTAATTCATTTGTAACCTAGAAAAATATAGTGAGACCGGTTCTCGGACGCAAATCCCGTGGCTTTCCCAACCTTATTCATAAGGGTGGTTTCCACGTAAAAAATCTTCTCTTCGTTGTCCTCATAGTCACCATATCTCCCTTTCATCCACACATTAATTCGTGTCGCTGTCGGATTGTCGTCCTAGTCAGAGTAAGGATCCGAGGATGTAACAACATTTTCTACGAAAAATATTCAAAAAAATAACTTCTCATTGAAATATTTTTTAGCATTTGGCCTTTATAAGAAGATATAGAGTATCACACAAATCGATCAACGATAATGGATGTCGACTGTTATTGATTGTAGTAATATTTTTGAGATGGTGGTGATATTTCACTGTCAAAAAAATATTTAAATTTATCAACTATCGGCATTTAATATGCTTGTAGTTTATTTTAGCGACGGGGATAGGGATGTTGTTGATTGGTAACCGACAGCTTGGTTGGGGCCGTCAACAGTTGGAAATTGTCATTAGAAACAAATGGGACAGGGTCAAGGCGAGTTATCCAACAATTGATGTGGCAGCAGACCTGGGTGAAAGTGTACTGATCAACAAATAATAATGACGGCCAAAGGCATCACTGCCTAATGAATGGAGACGAGGTTGGGATGTCAATAGCTAGCGACTGATGGTGGAAGCTCAAGGCATCACATGTTGATTGGTGACCGACGGTGGCCGGCATGCTGTACTACGACTAATGGTGGTAGCCTGAGAAATCCCGGTCGGAGTTCGGTATCATCTGTTGCAATGGTATCATCTTGGATAAAACTTTTATTAATGGGTGTTGCTGATTATTATTGAGTAGTTGATGAGCTCTAAAAAATAACTTTCTGTTTTGAAAAAAAGGAAGTCATTTTTTGGACTTTAAGCCGTATTTTCTTTTGACTCGTAACATTTTCTCCGTTGATTTATTTTCATGTACGTGCCAAATGTCGAAAAATTTGAAAAGTATTTTCCCTTGTGCACCAAACACAAAAAAATGAGGAAAATATTTTCCAGTAAGTTATTTTTTGATAAACAAACAGGCCCAAATAGGACTCATTAATTTGGTTAGTATAAAATTAAGTTCAAGTTATGACTCATTAGTTTTATAAGTTGCAGAGCAATAGTAGCTTGCTTAATATTCATTTGTGTAGTATAATACAAAATATGTAGATATGTGTCATTTTATATAGTAGATTATCATTAAAAATCATATCTGGTATGCAATATGTTGATATGTAGTATGTAAGGTTTTTTAAACTTTCGTAACTGTAAACTGATGACAAATTGAATTTGATCATTTGATTCCTTATAAATAAAATACTAAATAAATTTATTAAGGAATTTGTTTGAGTAACAATTTTAAACCTATGTCGAATGATTGATTCTCTTTCCATAGATGTTAGTAGTCATTAACTTATTAAATTGATGTTTCTAACTGAAACAAATAAAAGCATTTTCCAAGAAATTGTGAAAATAGAGAAGGAAAAGAAAATTGAAAAACAAAAAGCACAAAATTGTTTTCCCTACCAAACAGGGCTGTTGCTTTTTAGCTTTCTAAATGAAAAACAGATAGATTTGAACATTTTTCTAATATTCCGTTTTCCTGGAAAAAAATTTCAGAAAATAGTCACTACTGAACAAGCACTATGTGTTTCATACCAACTCTCTCTTCGGCATCTTACCTAGAATGAGAACAAGAAGGAGAATCTTGAAAATGAGAATACTCTTCCCAATTATTGTTTGCTACTTACTTGAGGAGATTACAGAGAACCATTATCATAACCATGAAGTTTGCTTCATCTGTTTTCATAATGAATGATTGAATGCCATAATCTACCAACTTGTTGCTCCATTTTCCTCATCTTCATTGTATGTTTTCATGCCCTGGTGCGTTGTCTCCACCATATTGTCCAATTTCAAGGCTGTGCTATTGTTGAAGTAGTATGTGAATTCACATCAATCTTTCTTACTGCCAGAATTCAATTGGGAATGAGTTGGATTATTTGCCTAATTTGTGGCCTTCTTGTGTGTGAACTTAAAATGTTCTTCATACTGCTTCTGGAATGGCAGATTTTCTTCTGTCTGAACTGATTCTGATCCCCATACTTCCTTAGTGGCAATCCTTCTACCTTCAGTTCCTATTTGATTAGTATCATTATGGCCAACGGGAATGGGAGCCAATAGTCTCTGCTTTAGATCATTTCATTTTTTTAGTACTGGGAGTTGTCTAAAGATGGCATTCTCTCTATCTGATGACTCCATTCCGAGAGATCTGGCCTGGCTTTAGTCTTGTTAACCTTTACAAAGATTTTGTTCACATGGTATGGTTGCATTGGTGATTCATAACAAGGAATGTTTATGTTCTGACATTTTTTCCGTAAGTAATTGTAGGACTCAAACAGATCAATCACAAATTTGCAATGATGTCACTTGCGAATTGAGATATGTATTCATTTAATTTATTAAAAGTAAGGTGCTTATATACTTATACTCCTGTCTAGAAAAATGAGGGTGAAACGTAAAGATAGAGATTTTAAGGTTAAGTGCATCTTTCAACAAGAATGTAATGCATGTCTTTGACTTCCATTTTGGGGTTGGTAATCTGAATTTCCAATCTTCTTAGCAAATGGGGAAATGTCTGATGGTCTGAGCTTTAAACTTAGGATAGTTGGAGGATGATAGTAAACCTGAAGCGTTTGTTTTTAGGAGCATGCACCTTTTATTTTCTCGAATTGCAGAGAAGGAATATTCGATATTATTAATTGGATGGATGGAATTGTCTTTTTCCCTTTTAATCTTCTCGAAATTTGGAGCTGGGACGAGGGATTTCAGCACTTCTATTTTTTTATCTGAGATGCTTTTATTATTTAATCTGAATAAATATGTTTGCAGGCAAAATTCCTGTATGCAGAATATTTATTACCTTTGCACTGGTTGAATACTCCTTAGTTTGTACCAGCATGCTGTGGAAGGTTGATGCGAGGAGACTGCTCTCTCAGAATGCAGTCAACTCTGTTATTATTGCGGATAATTAATGTGTTTCCTGTGGGGCTATTCTCTCATGATGCTTAGTACAGGACAGAAAATTTATTAGTTGATCCTTTTTGGCTTTATAGAGAATTATAGTGGCATGTGATTAGTCATGATTTAGCTGCTTTTAAATCTCTTTCGTTTAGTTTCATTTATATCATGCTGCCAGTTTCTTTGTTCTGTTACTTTTGTGCTTGTTAGTGTAGTTCAAGAAACTGAAAGAACTGGAAGATGCGCTTGAGAAGCAGAAATTGAAGAACGATGCTAAAGGTGAAAAGGTTATGCTGGACCAAGCTGACACGTTGGAGAAAAATGATGTGATACCAGAAAGTTGTAATCAAGAAAAGATAGATGAAATGTGAGTGGATCTGGCTAGAATGTTGTCTATTCCTCATGTTTTAGTTAGAAGCAATGAAATGATTTAAGTCATTTTGATAAGCTGTTAGGTTGGCAGCAACCCTTGCCGCAGAAGAGCATAGCCCGTTCATTGCCGGTGTGTCAACATCTACTCATGCAACTGGTAACTTTGATAGTACTGCATCTACATCTGCTGCTGCCGGACCCCTGACCCTGGATGATGAGGATGAAGATGATGAAGAAGAGATGATCTTGGTATGTATCTGTTTGAGTATTGATCTTACAATGATCACTGCATTCTTATGATATCTACTACATTTTGAATTCTGGAGATGTCTGATCCTAGTTTTTTTATTGTTCTTTTACTCAGTCAATGTAAAATATGACACATTGGTAGGCTACAGAAACTACAATTAATTCTTCCTGGCTTCCCTGGCTAGAAGGTGGGCGAGGGTGGGGTGATAGGATCTTACAGAGTGGAAAGCAGAATGCAGCTTTTGATCTTTTAGTTTCAGTGGCCTACTGCAAGGGAGTTAAGTACACCAAAAACACTCAGCCTTGTAGCTCCTAACTGCCAGATCAGCAGTGCATAGCTGTTTACTGTTTTTAAGTGTTTTCAGTATTGGGTTGTTTGGGTATTCACTAAACAATCTAGAGTCTTTGACGAGAAGAGTGCAACCGGGTTATTTTCATTATTTGTACTATTTTGATTACAGTGAAACCACTTCATATTGTGCCAATGGATGTAACTTTCATTCCGAGAGTGAATTATGTAAATTCATTATCTTATGTGTGCTTAAATTCTTATCTTAATTCCGCTTTTGCACACACCAAATTATTATCAGAGAGTATTGATCAAAAAATGGCATAAAGAATTTTGAATGCCAAGTTGGTGTCGGAGTAGTTTGGTGTCTAGAGCAACTTCAGCTTGTGGCAAATCAAGATTAGCGATTTGCTTATTTAACGAGGACTTCACAAAGGCCAAAAGGGAACAACGACTAATTCCTCCCCTTCTGGCAAGGAATGGGTGGATCTTGATCTATGTGATGTGAGCATAATTTGGCTATGCCTGCCTTATGAAGTTCTCTACAACGTTGCCAAAGAAAAGTAGGCCAAGCAGTTATAGGCCAAATTAGAGAGGCTTCATATGACGAAGTTTTTCACAAATCGACTTTATTTGAAGTGACAATTGTATACACTTGAAATGAAGAAAGGTACCTTGGTCCATGAATATTTAGAAAATTTCGACAAACTTATTTGTCCATTATAATGCATTGATGTCAAGATTGATGATGAAGATAAATCACTAATGCTTTTGCGCATCGATGATGAAGATAAATCACAATTGCTTTTATGCTTTCCTTCTTATCACTATATGGCAATTTCACTAACCTATGGCAAAGAGATAATATTTTGGATGACATGACTGCAACTTTGCTATAAGAAGATATTGATCGGAAATTAGCTTCAATTAGCCAGGCTGTGGGCCTTGAAGCAAGGGACAGATCTGATTCTAGGCCAGAAAATCAGAATTTGTTGCAATCCAAATTGAGGAACAGCAGATTAATTAAGTAAAATTATTGTATGAAGCCAAATACATTGTGAAGGATTGTCAGAAGCTTAAAGCAAAAGTGAATAAGGAGTTGAAGCCCAAAACTATCAGTTTGGTCGAGAGGTTTGGGCAAAACTAGGAAGGTATTGTTCTCTCCGCTTCTTTAGGAAATTTGTTGATAGGGATTTTTTATTATGAGTGCTCATTTCACATGTGCCTGAATAAAGATTTGTTTTCTATGTACCGACCTTATAATGGTGGTACAATTCTTATGAACAAAATTGTTAAGTTTGAGACAATTGGGATCTGAAACATCAAAGTTAAGTTGTTTGACGAAAATGTATGATCTCTAACCAACATTAGATATGTCTCGAATCAAAGGATGAAAATGTTGGTATTGGTATCCGTATTAGTCACGACCATATCGATGTTAAATAATACTTGCCAGTATCGAATATATCGAAAGAAAAAAATTCAGAGAATTGTAAGCTGATAAGCAAATATCAGTCGATATTATCGTACTATGGTAACATATTATGATATTGTTTTAGTATCAAAAAATATTGGTATCAGGGGAATCTATATCGATATATATTAACTGATATATTGGAAAGTAGTCAATATTTTCATCCATGCCCTAATCTGAAAAGAAAATTGATTTCTTTGGGTGTTTTTAACTTTCTAGGATGCAAAATTGTCATAGAAAACGATTCTACAAAAATTACGATGTGAGCACTTATGGCGACGAGAACAAATAGAGTCGAGAATTTCTATGAGCTTGTAGGAAGTGCCATAATAGTTGGAGCTTCCAACATTGCTATGGATGTGATTGATAATATGTAGTTGTGGCATTTGTGTCTTAGCCGTTGGGTATATAAGTTAGCATAGACTTGAAGAGATCTACAAGCGAAACAATCTAAAAGGTATCAAGTCTTGTAAAATAGACTTTTGTGAACACCGTGGTTATAGAAAATATCATTAAGTAACTTTTTGCACTTCGACTCACTCCACGAAATGTATACTTGATTATGTCCATTTGGATGTCTAGGGTCCTTTGCAAGTCACTTCAAAGGATTGATCCAATTATTTCATTTCTTTTGTTGATTATTTTTTGAGGAAGTTATGAATTTACCTAATTAAATTCAAATTTGACATGTTTGAAACTTTTAAGCGGTAGTAGGCCATGTGGGGATACAAATGAGAGAGAGGTGAAAGCGCTTCCCATGGACAATGGAGATGAGTACACCTTTACTGAGTTAAAGATGTTTAGTGAGGAGGATGACATCACTCGACATTAAATTGCCCCTCAGCCTCAACAAAATGGAGTTGTTGAGCGTATGAACACAACTTTACTTGAATAGGCTCTAAGTATATAGTGTTGCCACCTTGTTGGAATTTCAAAAAGGAATTTTCGCTCGAGGCTATCAATACCACATGCTCTCTCGCCAACATGTCGCTTTCTACGGCAATCGGCCTCAAAACACCAAATGAGGTTTAGTTAGGTAAACCCACCTACTATTGTTTGCACATTTTCTATTGTCTCGCATATGTTTATTCAAATGCTGACAAGCTTAAACCGAGGGCAAAGAAATGCTTTTTCCTTGGTTATGTGCATGTTCTAAAAACTTGTAGGTTGTGCTACCTAGGACCGGGTAAGTCACACTTTATTATCTCCAAAAATATTAAATTTGTTGAAAAATCAATGTTGATATCTGTCAGGAGGCTCGGGACAAAAATTCAATTGTGTGTTTGGTTTGAAAATCCAGACTAAATTATGACTTGATACCAGATAGCAGTGAATCTTAAATTTCAGATTTAGATTTGTTGTATGACTTGATGAAGAGGATTCACGAACTTACAAAAATTAGAGGTCACAACGGATGCAAATGTGAAGGAAATAATAATGTTTAAGTTTTTAAATAATAATTTTGATGCATCTCAAGGACCCGAATTATCATACAAATTAGGGAGCAGAGTTATTTATTCATAAAGTCCGAATAGTGACAGTTCTGGTCTTCGTAACTTCAAATCTTTGTTCTGCGCACCACAACAAATTGAACCAGATGTAAGAAGTATACAGGATTTATTCCCTGGTATATTCTTCGACGCTCAACTCAGTGATCTTTCTTTTTGAACCAAAAGACGAGAAAGGAAATACTAAAATGGAAAGAGGATGGGGATTAGTATGAATTTGGAAGAGTCGTATTTATAGTCAGGATTCTTGTCCGTTCGGCTAGCTTTTTGAAATCACTGTCTTTGTTGTTCGTATCTTGAGCTATTGAGAGGAGTTACTTTTGGTAGGTTACTGCCGTTCTAATTTAATGAGAAAATCGTTTAACTATTAGTAGTAGGATTGTTTTAGTCATTTCTGGATCGGGTTATTTATTGGCTTATCATTATCCTTTGACCATTTGGATTGAGTGTCTCAGTTAATACATTTGAGAACCGTTATTCGGTTGCCATTATCTGTTTCATGCTTCCACATTTGGGCTGTTGAAGCTCGGCCCTATTTAGATTTGCATTGGGCTGACTTGCCTTTGGCTGCACCCAACAATTTTGTATAATTTTTTGAAAAATAAATGAAAAAATCATGGTCGGCTCATTTCTACTCAACCTAAACAATTGAAAATATTTTATCTAATGGGTCTCGTATTATTTAATTTATCAGATTTGATTGATAGATAATTTTAGTTGCAAAATTACAATTTTTTTCTACCCCTAAAAATTACAAATAACTATCATGCACTATTTTTCAATTCTAAGGAATTGGAATACGAAGTTTGCAAATTCTGTCTGATGCCAAACAATAGATTTAAATTTAAGACTAGGATTCAAATTCCAATTCGAATTTAAATTCCAAATTTTAGGTGCAACCAAACAAAGCTTACAAGAAAATGGGTTACTTGATGAAAATGAAAGAAAAAGAGTACTGGGGCTATTTAATAATTAGCAAAAAAGTTAAAAGTGCATGGCTGTGATGAGAGAAATGAATTCCACAAATTTTATTCACAATTAGTCGTAGAGAGAGAAGCACATGACAAATACTGGAGAAATCATTAAAAAAAATGTGTCGGTGTGTTACTGTCCTGCATATCTCTAACCTGTTTCTACGCTCATGCTTCTCAGGATGAGAGGTTTGCCAGAAGTTTGATCTGTTTATGGTTGGAAGAGAGTTCAACTTGGGAAAGGGGGCGTGTTGATAGCACATTTCTTGTATTTAGTATGGATAAGGGAATGCAATTTGATGCTTTTTTGAATTGCAGCACAACTTGTAGGATGAAATTATCCGAGTATTCTCTTAGATAATGTTCTTTCTTACATAAATATTACTTATGCAGCCAATGACGAATGGTAGTGTGGATCCAGCTGTGTTAGCTGCTCTGCCTCCGTCCATGCAGCTTGATCTTCTTGTTCAGGTATATCTGATAAGCAATGCTGAACTCTTGCTTTTACTACCTTGTGCCTCTCTGAGTTCTTATGTTTTGTATTGGCCTCTGTTTGATAGATGAGAGAGAGATTGATGGCAGAGAATAGACAAAAATATCAGAGGGTCAAGAAGGTAGGCTGCAGATGCTCCTAAAATTTATCTTTGTCAATAGATAACCGTTCTATTGGATCTTGAAGATTGCTGCTTTTGGATTGAATTTTTTCTTTGTTAACTTCTCACAAGCCTATCAAAGTGAATAGTCAATGCATGATATTTGGAAACTTTTTGTTGTGACATTTTATTTGAGGCTTGACTTAGTATCGCCATTAAGTTGAACATTGAACATGGTTCAGTTTAAAAAATTTTTATTTGGAATAATAAGTTATATAATTGACACTGCAGGCATATAAGTTCATTACAAGATTTATGATTGTAAACTGGCTCTGACATGCACTCTACCTTGCTTACTTGCTCTTTGAACGTCAATTTCTTTTATTAGTGGCTTCACAAAATTGATAACATGGTTTTCAAAAGTTGCAAATTGCATTAAGTGGTGGGATTTGCAAATTCAAATCACAGCCATAATTGGTAATGGTCATTACATTCATGCTTTCTCGGTCTTCAATAGCAATTGTAATTGTGAGACCATCCCAGACTTTTTCTTTTCTTTTTGGTCATTTTTCTTGGTTTTGCCTTATGGTGTGTTAAATCGTAAGTGCACAATATTGTATCAAGTGATAAAGTAATAAATTGAGTATAGTCTCTCGAGGAATTGAATTTTTACTAAATATTAAAATGAGCATTGTCCTAATAATATCTAAACAATCGAATTAATGAGGGAATAGCTAAGTAACTAATCAAATAATTAATCACTGAGCAAATCGCCCTAACATGTGATTAAATTCAATAAAAAAAGATACTAATGTATTTTTTATTTCACCTAAGTATTCCTATGTACTGTCTTTCAATTTCTTATGAATGATATTTAGTCATAATGATAATTGAGATAGTAAGGATATTTAATTCTGCCTCTTGGGTTACATCAAAACTATATTCAAATATTTATCCACTATATCTTTATATAAATAAAATACATAAACATAGATAAAGCTTAATCTATTGCTTCAAAGGTTGCACAAGTTAATGTAGTATATCTCTATCTACAATGCAAATAATGTCACTTCTCTTAAAATCAAATATATATGTATCTCCTCTTGGTCTCAAGATGTAATATTAAATCATTAAATTTAAAGAGAAGTAATCATAAAGAGAGAATATTGTTTCATGAACAAATTTTAATAGTGCATAGTTTAACCAAATGCTATATCTATAACCCTAATAATAAAAATTTAGTTCATGTTTTAACAAATAACAAATATGAAAATAGTGGTGTTCATCTTTTTGAAGGATGATGAAGGAAAAGGGGAAGAAGAAAAGAAGAAAATTGGAAGAAGAAATCTGCCCCTTGGATTCCAGTTCTGCCTGCCCAGGTTCTAGTGTTCTCTCTGGCCAAACTGTTCCTTATATTTTTCTTCTGCAGTGCCAAAGTGCTCTTTGTGTGCACCCTAGCCTTCCCCCCCTTTTCTATGGAAACAGCCCTCTTCTAAATAATAGTCCAGCCTTCCTCCTTTGCCCTAGTATTCCTTTTTATGTTGCTTAAAATTTTGGAGTAAAATTTTGCTGAATTGATCTTCACATCTTCCAGCCAATCAAGGCTTAAACTTACCAATTTTTTTTTTTTGGATCTTTTAAAATTCACTTAAATTGCACATGTGTTTTATTCTGAAATCGTTATAATCTCATGACATGTGTAGAGACAAAAGTGTATGGCTTGAAGTAAGCTTCGTAACAACACTAACTAAGCTTAGATGAAGTAAAAATGACCATTTTGCCCTTGTTCCTTCAACAACTTATTTTCCTAATCAACACGGAACAAAATTTTGATTAGAAGTCATTGAAATGAGAGAATTTATCATAAAATTAGATCCAAATTATGTATATAATTTAATCACATCGCTTTTGTAATGGAATTTTGAATTCTAAGAGAGTGCACCATTTTTTTTTTTGGTGGAATAAACGAGATATGAAGAGCTTAGACCAAAGCTAAGTCTTCGACATTTCAATTTGAAAGCTGTAGGTATGTTGATACTGTTAAAATCATGAGGCAAATCACCCATCTCATGCTCTGTTTCCCTTGCAAGAATTTACCAATGGTTAGGATATACAATTGTAAGTATCTATCACAGACAACATGTAAGCACAAGTTTCTAAGATGAATTGAATGAATAGGACCTTTCTGGGCTAACCTGAAATCTGAAGCTTCTTAGGTATTTAAATAATTCCCCATAACTTTAGCTTGCTTAAACCTGTCATAGATCTGCTATTTGATATACAGCTGATTGAATAAACCTTGATTTTTAGGCTTTCAATTTAGGGGATGCGATCTTCTGTTACCATTTTTACTTTTTCTTTTTCTTTTTTTTTAATCCAATTTTACTTAAGGTGATTTGATTTTGTCAAATGTTTGTGGATTCTGTAACATCACTAGGAAACTTAATTTAAGTTTTTCCTCACCTATACATACATACATACATACACACATACATATATAATTACATATACTTGCATATGTATATACAATGTACAACACAGACACATGCACACGCGCATGCACATACACATACACATGTATCTTTTTTTTTTTTTTTTTTTGAGTATGAACTTGTCCATTTCCAATTTATTATATATGTTAACTTTCACTGGATCTTGGGTCAAAATTTAAAGATGAACTACAACACTTGATTTTGTGTCCATGTTTATCAGACATGGGTGGGGTTGAGTTGGAGTTTGTTGAGACTTGAATAGGGAAGAAATCAAAACAAGAAAGAAGCCCAAAACTACACACACTTGCATGCACAAAGTAGGGTCAATTCAACTTAAAAGGCTAGGTTATCAGATTATGGGCCAATTCAAACTTAAAGACCATCACAACTTCTCTTAAATGTTCCATGCGGTACTTCTTAGGCCCACACATGATTTGACAAACTTATTCATGATTACCCATTTTTTTCAATTACATGCCCCAAGTGATGGATCATTCTTTGACTAAAACTTCACATTTATGTCTACTAATTCCAACATTGCAAATGTGTATTGACTATGAGGGAAAAATGATATGAACAAAATATATTTGTAGCTCATTTTGTGTGATTTAGTGGAATTACGTAGCTCTTCGCCCATAGTTTTTCTCTATATTGAATAGGTTTTTTCCATGTGAATCTTTATTTTGTTCTTCTCTTTTTTCTTGTCTTTATCTGCTAGTGGTGTTGGTGCCTATTTGATTTGTGGTTTTCTTCGGTTTGCCAAGACAGTGGGCTGCCTATCATTTTCTTTTATCAAATGAGTCAAAGGGAAAAAAAGAAAACTATAATTTATTTGTGGGTTGATTGTTTTGGGGTAACTCACAACTTCGCAAATAGCAGCTGTGTGATTTTCAGGAAAACAGTCTCAGGAGAGAGTACCTCCCATGGCAACAAATTCTGCGCAAAACCACATTGGTTAAGAATATAGATTCTTCCGTGCCATATTTGTCTTGTTCCCATGTATATTAGGCTGAGGCTTTGCAAATCAGTTGTGTGCATGAAAAATCGCCGCAACTAAGTTGCAAATGAGCAATTCCTGCAAAAGGTTCGTGTGTAACATATGTCCCAAACCCAAGATCTACCTGAATAGCCCAATCTCATTGCATCCTTCTGGGCACGCACCTCTGTCAGCCGCATTCCTATTGCTCATATAAAACCAAACAGCGAACATGGTCTCCTATCCCTACTTTCTTTAGACTCATTGTGACAGAAACACCTGTATCCCTTCTATCCTTGGCTTACCCTAATTACCACAACCCAGTTCATTTCAACACCAACCTTCACTTGTGGCTGAAGCACAGTTGGTCTCAAGCCTCAACGAAAAACTAGAATCGTTGGAGAACAAAAGCAACCCTTCTTTATTGTCTTGACCAGGAATCAAATTATAAGTTTGAAACTTGACCTTACAAAATCCAATCTCAATAAACAACCCTCTAGATTTCTTCCCTGCTTTACTCAAATCCAAGACTAAGCAATAAGATTTTGTTCCCTGTACACTATCAGAATCACCATCATAGAACCACAGATTTAAAAGGCTGGATCACATCTCATCCATAAGCTGCCGTTATGCTTTCCCACCTCTATCGAACACAGAAACATCCTCATTCTTCATGCAGTTGTGACTAGAAATGAATCTCATAGAAAAACATTAAAAAACTGTATGGGGAGATGAATAAGAAACAATGATTCCTAGACAGAGTGAGAAAGAATGAGAGAGTTGAAAACTTTTTCCTTGCAAGGAATCAAACAACATTGACCTAAATAATTTCAGAGAAATTAGTAGTAGTGAAGTGTTATGATATTTCTTTTTTTTTTTCTTCTTAAAGAAAGTCAACAACTTAGTCAAATTCTTAGTACTGGGCACTTATTCATTTTAAAATCATGTGGATCAATGAACATGAATTTGTGAAGAAGGAAATTGGGATGTAATGGCCACGATCATAACGTAGCATCGGCGCTGCTATTTCTGCCAAATCATGACTTTTATGGCACATTTGACTCTGAAAGGAATCCTCAGTTTGTATGTTTTGCTGCAACTTAGGATTTGACGAAATTTCAAGGCATTCGAGTTGCTTCTCGTGGTTTTGCCCCTTACCTTAAAGTTGCTGTACCTTTTGCAATTATAGTTCGGCTAACTTGTGAAGCATGTATAAGTCTCAGTTTTCTCTTTGTTATGTTGCTGGCAATAGAATTGAAATGGGTTAACTTGTAACTTTCGGAGCATTAAAAATTGCTATTGATGCACTGGTTAGTAATTTTCATTGCTACTTTCTTACTCCACATACTCCTTGCAGAGGTCTGAATTTATCATTCATGATTCATGTATGTTTGCAAGGTTGGTTGAAAAGTATTACTTTCCTATTAATTGATTGCATAATCTTTTGTGCACACAAGCTGAAAAATGTTGGATAGATGGTCAAGTACGTTCCATAAGTTAGATCCAGAGCTGCATATGGTTAATTACCTTCTTTGCAATTGCTATTTCATTGATGACCCTATGTGATTTTATTTGTGCCCATTGAGATTGCATAAATAAATTTCCTAAGCGAGTTACGCCGTTCTTGTTTTTTGAGAACTCAAAGAGTGGTTCTTTTTATGATTCCTTAGGCCCCTGAGAAATTCTCAGAGCTCCAAATTGAGGCATATCTGAAAACTGTCGCTTTCCGCCGTGAGATTGATGAGGTTCAAAAAGCTGCTGCTGGAAAGGGAGTAGGTGGTGTACAGACTTCCCGGATTGCATCTGAAGCAAATAGAGAATTCATTTTCTCATCATCATTTACTGGAGATAAACAGTAAGATTTCATCTGCTTCAGTTATTGATTGACTATTATGCATAGAAAGTGGAATTTTGGCTGTTGAAATACAGTGAACAACTCTTGATGGAACTGTGTGTTATATTTGACTAGAGTACTTGCCTCTGCTGGAGTAAGTGAAAGAGATGAGAATCAAGTACAGGCAGGAAAAGAGCCTTCCTCCATGAATTTATTGAGTGGCATAGCATCTGCTGTTAAATCTAATCCTGGTGACCCGTTATCTGATAATAATGTGAGTGGCTTCAGTGATGATGTTCAAACATACCTTGATGAGAGAGGGAATATGCGTGTCAGCAGATTAAGAGCTATGGGCATCCGCATGACAAGAGACTTGCAAAGGAACTTAGATCTAATGAGAGAACTTGAACAGGAGACGTTGACTAGTAATGATGCAGAAAATGCTCAGCGTAACCTTAATGGAAAAATTACAGAGGCCCTGAGAAATCTTAACAGTGTCAACCATTCTTTAGGAATTGCAGATGAGTCCAATCTTGAAGCTGAGCGAGAGAAAAGGGCAAACTCCTTATCAGCTGATGAGAGACATAAGGATAAGCCTGCAGAAAAAATTGAAACCTCTATAAAGATAACCTTTGAAGATAATGGAGAGCAGGAGTCTTTAGATGGTGATGATGAACTGTTTGCTCGTTTAGTAGCTGAGAATCCTGTTACAATTTCGACTGCTTGTAATAGTCCCTCAAGAGTTCACACTTCTGATTCTGCTTTAGATTGTGAATGGGAAGAAGGGATCGTGGGAAAGGATGCTTACAATTTAACTAAAGATAATAATTTGGAAGTAAGGCCGTTTCAGGTGGAAGAGAGCAACAATTATGAGACAGAATTGGAATGGGAGGAGGGAGTGATGGGAAAGGATGCTTACAATTTAACTAATGATAATTTGGAAGTAAGGCCATTTCAGGTGGAAGAGAGCAACAGTTATGAGACAGAATTGGAAGGGGAGGAGGGAGTGAGTGACATCCGTAGAGATGATTCCCCTTATCCTGCTTGTTACGGGAAGACTTTCTCAAAAGGTTCTATTGAAGAAGAAGCTGCGTTGCAGGAGGCCATAAGGAGGAGTCTTGAGGATTCAAGGGATGGGATGCTTATAAATTCTTCGTATGAGTTGGAGAAAACTGAGAAAATAGTTGATCCTACATCAAATATGCTGCTGCTTCAGGAAAATAAAATTGCTGGTCCTGGCTTGCAACTAGGAAACAATTTGCATGAGAGTGGATCATCTCAGAGATTTTATCTTGCTGATTCAAGGTCCAATAGCATCATTGGGAATGATATTGCAGATACTGTTGGTTCTCCTGCTGTGCAATTGACATCAGCAGCAACAATTTCTAGTCGTGACATGGAAATTCTAATTGATAGGCCTTCTAAAAGTTTCTGGAGTTCAGATCATGAGTATAGAACTGAAGATGCTAGCAAATATGAGTGTCTACTTGGTGAAAGAAAGACTAAATTAGTTGATTCTGTTACTGCTGATGTTGGTCAAAATAATTATGGTTCTGCACCAATATGCAACTTCAGTAACACATCTGCTGTTGTTATTCGTCCAGAAGATTCGACAATTGAAGAACCAACATCACATACCGATTTTAAGAGACAAATAGCAGAAGTCTCCCATGCTTGTGTTGGGGAGATAAAGCATGATTTAGATGTGCATACAAACAAAGATTATGAGGACAGCAATATTGAAGTTCCAAGGACCAATCTGGTGGTTGAACTTGAAGATCTTAGTCAGGAGTATACTACTCTTAGAGAAGAGCAGAGGAAGCTTCAACACAATGCAGATTCTATTAACAGTGAAATGTTTGTGGAATGCCAGGTATTCACTGAAGCCCTTTTCTTTTAGTTAAGCCATTCAAAATTGTTGTTTCTATCATGGAAAACACCTATCAGTCACTCAATTGATGGGTTGGCAATTTTTCCTTTTACTAACTGAATCTTTATTAAAGAACATGGTCCTTCCATTTGTTTATTGTCTTCCACTTAGTTCATAATCCTGGGTCAATTGTTATTGGTTAAGGTAATTTAATAAAATGGTACTATTTAACAATGTAATAGGTTATCTTTGGTGCGAACCTGTGGCTGTTTGATTGTGAATTTGATGTTATAGTTTTAAATCACAGAAACAACTTTTCTGCTATGCAGGGATCAAGCTGTATACTTGCGAGCTTCCCATAGTCCATGACTGTAGCTCCTCATGTGTCGGATCACTTTTTTTTTTTTTTTTTTACATTTTAAAGATTTGTTAAGATACTAGAAACTTTAAAGGTTCTGTACATACTGTCCTTTCTCACCACATTTTGTAGATAGAGAGTTGAATTATGATGAGGGTGAAAAAATAGATTGGTGCTGAATCTACTGATTTTAAATGGATTATGTCGTTGACAGTGAAATCTGGCTACGCAAACATGGAAGAGGATCCATCACTCATTCATGGACTATGCAATCTCTCACTGCTCTACATAGCAGGGGTTGACTGGCAGTGGATCACAATGAATTTTGTGACTCTTCTTTTCTAGTTGAAAGATCGAAAGGAGATATGGGAAAGAGAGAGATTTATGGAATAACATTTTGTTGTGACATGAAGTATTGGTTGTTTTTGGGTCACCATTATAACTTGGAGAATGGTGTCATGTCCTTAGATTACTAATTGGCTGCTTCACATCAGCACAAATTACCCATTCAGCAGATAACCCAGCACCGCCAGCATCTACAAGCCTGCTGAATCAGCACCGCAGCAGTTCAGCCGATAGCAATGCAGTTCAGCGGCTTGTAATAATCTGTTCGAAGCGTAAACTGAGTTAGTTTTGCAGTCGAATCAGTTACGCAAAACTGTTGTTGAGTTCAATTGTTGTAAAACTCTATAAAAGCTGGTGTAGATCATTGATAAAGACATGAAAAGAAGTGAATACAAGCTGAATAGCTTCTTCCCAAATCTGCCCCTAATCAGTTCCCTTGTGATTGATTCCCATCAAGGATCATCACAAAGGACTATAGAACAACCATTCCCAATCAAAACCAAACTAAGACTTCTCCTGGATAATAGAAGCTGCAACAAAATGAACTTTTTCACGGTCGTTTGCGTAGATTCTTCGCCACCATTCAGCTTTTTTGTGTGGGTGTAACCTCTACTAGCCTGAAATGTGCAAGACTGTGCCTATTGGTTTCCTATGATCTCTTTTTTAATTCTTCATCTATCTCTTATATATTGAATCTCTTTCAAGTTCTCATATCCCTCAATAAGCGAATTCATATATGAAGATATCAGTATTGATATTGGTATTGATATCAGTACTGGTGTAGCTATATTGGTATCGAACATATTGAGTAATATATATTAGTATTGAATATATAAAAAAAAATCTTATAATTATAGGTTGAATGAAAAATAGCGGGTATATTATATAATATTTTAAATATCAGTCGATATATTACTGATATGATATCACGATTTTATACTGGTATCGAAAAATATCAGCATAGGAGTCCTAATATTGAATATCGTTTGATATTTTCATCGATGGGCAGAATAAGTGGTCTTTAATTCATGACCAAACCATTGCAAACGGGTTTCTTATTTTTCTTCAATTGGTGCCACCCTTACATTCTCCCATTATTCTTATACAACATGGATGAAAATATTAGTAGTGGTATTTGTTACAGTTATATCAATATCGGATAATATGTATTGGTATTGGTTATATCAGATAGGAAAAAAATTTGAAAATCACAAGCTGATAGGGCCGTATCAATCGATGTATCGACTTTATTAACTGACATAGTAACATTTTGCGATATTGTCGCGATATTAAAAAATATTGGTATCTGGTGTTCCAATACCAATACGTATTCTATTGGCTGATGCCCCCATTAATGGTATAGAATCATTAGGTATTCCAAGTCTCCTAGTATGACTGCCATGCGGTTGTCGGTTGCATAACTGTATCAAGCATTCGATGTTGGACATCGTGGATGCAAAATTGCTTTCTAGTGACCACATAAAAATTGTGTTATGTACTACAATTTGAGCAACTTTTATTACATATTTACAAATTTTAAGAGATTTAGTTAATTTAGTGCAATTAAGCTTGATATCTTCCCTGATCACTAGATAAATACTTCAAAAAGTTTCAAGATATGTGGATTTAGGCTTCTAAAAGGAAAAAAATGACCGATATATATCGACCTTAACCCGGATAATTTGAATATTGGCAAGTATAATGCGTTATATTGAAGATTTGGCAACCAATCATGATAATTTTCTCTTGCTAGAACCTCTTGATTCAGATACACACCAATTGATATTTAAATTGTCCACCGATGTTATGATCCATGTTGACCATTGACCACATATATATTTCAACATATTCATCTTTGCCACATTACCAAATTTTGAATTTGTTGGTTGCGTGGAGGAAAATATCTGTATTGGTCGCGGCCGTATTGACCAACCGTATTAGGGGACGTGTATCTGTATCAATTGTATAATTGTATTGATCTCAAAAAAATTTTTGCGAATTGAAAATTCACAGGAAAATAGTGATTGAATATTGGTAAATATTGCCTAATATTATTCATATTAGTCAATATTTGCACATCAGCCAACATTTTGTACATCGATCGATATTTTAACCCATGGTTTGAAGTAAATTGCTTGACATTGCATTCGTTTACTCAATAGGTACCTTAAGTATTTTCCTTGAGTTTGAGGGATCTTTTCTGTTCACACAGGAATCAGGATCCCATCAGCACATTTTTATTTCATCCATCCTACCTTCTCGTTGCTACTATGCTCTTACTGAACTTACATTCCATGTACTTAATCTTCATTTTACTACTTATAGAACATTTTGCTTTCATAGTTCACCTCCAAACTTTCCAACTTAGTATCTCCTTACTTACCAAAAAAACAAAAAAAAAAAACACTTAGTATCTCCTTTTCTTATCCAATAAAAGTACCTCATCTGCAAAAGCATGCAGCGAGGTACATTATCTTGAATGTGCTTGGTGAGTTCATCCATAGTCAAGACAAATAGATACTTGCTTAAAGTAGACCGTTTTTATAGGACAAATAATATGAAAAACCCTGGTCTACCATGCATATATGCTCAAACAAACTCATTGCTCTGTTACATCTATATATCTATTATAGAAATGTGGTCAACGGAATCTTAGAAAAAGGTTGGAGGAACTTCTACTGTTTGCTGTGAAGGACAAACAAAACTTCTGTAGATCTTTGATCATTCGATTTGTTTTGATTTGAGTTTTTTTGTGTCTGAATCTCAGCCTCTTATTTGCTGTTGATCTTTGTAGCATTCTTTGTTTCCCACAAAAGGAAAATCCTGTGTGGAATTGTTGGGTGGTTTAATGTTATCTGTGTTGATTCAGGAACTGCTTCAAATGTTTGGCCTACCATATATAATTGCACCAATGGAAGCAGAAGCCCAATGTGCTTATATGGAGCTTAAAAACCTTGTTGATGGTGTTGTCACTGATGACTCTGATGCATTTCTCTTTGGGGCACGAAGTGTTTACAAGAACATATTTGATGATCGCAAATATGTTGAGGTGTATTTGATGAAGGTTGGGATCTAGCTGATCCTTCCCCCCCTCCCCCCCCCCCCCCCCCTATTATGGAATTGTTATGATTTTCAATGTGGAGTCAATGCCAATGGTTTGATTAATATTGCAAGGCTTAACCACAAAAGAATACTGCTATAACAGGGATCTTATTTGGTTCTCTTTGAAACTTCTTACTTATATTCTGCAGTGATTCATTTTCCTTTAACAGGATGTTGAAAATGAGCTAGGCTTAAACAGAGAAAAATTGATTCATATGGCTCTGCTACTTGGGAGTGATTATACTGAAGGTGTTAGGTGAGTTGCTGGGGTATCCCTCTCATACAAGTTACATTAGCCATATTTATCATCACGTTTTGCCCTTTTATTACCATTGTAATGCGAATTTCCTTCATGATGCACTTCTCCAAGGCTATTGCTATATTTTGGTCAATTTGATTATTAACTAGTTTAGATCAACAACTTTTCTTAATTATCTTTTCTGGTGGTGTTTGGTAATCCAGTGGGATAGGCATTGTTAATGCTATTGAAGTTATAAATGCATTTCCTGAGGTCAATGGTCTTTATAAGTTTCGGGAGTGGATTGAATCTCCTGATCCAATGATTCTAGGCAAATTGGGCATGCAATCTGAATCTACTTCGAAGAAAAGAGGGTCAAAACCTTGTGACAGTGGCGGCGGCTCTGAAAATATTGTGGAAGGGCCTTCAGGGGCTGACTTCAATTCTTTACAGGGAAGTGATGACAAGCAGGCCTTGAATGAAATCCAAAATATAAGGCAGATCTTCATGGACAAGCATGTAACCACACAGTTCCCTATTTTGGCATGTCCTTTGACTAACTTTTTCTTGGTTTAAATATTGTTAATTTGTCATTGCAGAGAAAAGTGAGTAAGAACTGGCATATCCCTTCTTCTTTTCCAAGTGAAGCTGTTATCTCAGCATACACATCTCCTCAAGTGGATAATTCGACTGAACCTTGCTCTTGGGGAAAGCCAGATCTTTTTGCTCTTCGCAGGTGAACCATGTTCTTAGAATCGAGCTTTAAATGAGATGTAGAATATTTTCTTTGAATGTTTTTGCTTGGTGAGACAGTTTATTATCATTTTTTTTTTTTTTCGTATTGTTAAGCTTCATTTTCTCTGTGCTCATATTGGGCGATTTCAGACAAGAGGATGGTAGCTTGCATTGGTGATTCTGGCAATTATTATTATTTTTTTTCTCAATATTTTCAAGCTTCATTTTCTCTATGGTCATCTTTGGCAATTTCGGAAAAGAGAATGCTAGTTGATCAATTTGTATTTGAGAAAAAAACGTTGCTTTATATCAATTAATTTTCCCTCCCTTTCCACTTCCAAATCACCATAATTTTAAATGAACACCCTTTGTTTTGTGATTAGGCTTGACTTCTCTTCACCCAATTCTCCCAAGCCCAAGGAATAAGACATGCATGCCTGCTTCTGCTCGAGACCTTTTAGAACTGGCCAATGACCTATAAATGATGGGCATAAAAGTAAGAAGTATCCTATAAGCAGTTTGCTTTGTTGCAGATTATGCCGGGAAAAGTTTGGCTGGGATAGCCAGAAGGCAGATGAGTTGCTCCTACCTGTCTTAGAGGAGTACAATAAGCATGAGGTTAGCAACTCCTACGCATGTACTGAAAGCCAAGCCTACAGTCTTAATCATGATTGGCACATATTATTGCGCAGTCATGCATAATTGCATGAAACCCTCTGTAAGTATTGGCCAAAATTATATCACCTCATCAGGTTTTGATTTAATCAATCCACCACCTCCAAAAGTTTTAATCATTGTCAATCCATCATTTTCAAATGGGGAGAGTGTTTTTTCTTCATTGGCAACAATATTTGCCACTTTGTATTTCTGACAAAGATGGTCAAAACTGAGAACGAAGAGATCAAGCCACTTTATGTTTGGTTAGTTTTTGTTTCTTATTATTCTCTTAGTCTATGGCCCTTCTTTACAGTCATGACTCATGAGCCATTACATATGTGGCTGTCATTCTAGAAAATGGACTCCTCCCACCAGAAATTGTTGATTAAATTTCGATCAGAATTTTGAGGGTGTTTAAATTGAAACATTAGGGGGTGATAACCATGCTTGGAAGGGTTTTTATGTATTTTGCTGATTCTTTTTACTCCTGTATGTGGGGCTGCGTGTGTGCACCTGTGTGCAGATGTTTCTACAGTAAATAAGAGCAAAACTCTCCACTTACAAATTTGTTTTCTTTGGAAAGATCCATGGGAAAAAACAAAATGCATGTCTAAAACCCTGGTCTTGTGGTTATATGGCCTGTTTGGCACTGGTGGTTTGTTGTTGCAATGAACATTTCAGTAAAATAGAATGAATAAACTGTTTGGTCAAGCTTCCGGTTTGTAAAGGAGCCGCGAGTTGCCTCAAAAATGGAAAATCATAAAGTGTGTTCTTTTGTCAAGACATTTCCTGGAAAATGCAGAGGATATTGTAGTACAGTGGATTGAATGATAACTTACGAATTATAGCTCTCATTAATCATTCGCTCTCTCGCTCTCTTCCTCCTCCACACCATTAACTCTCTCTCTTCCTCTGCTTGCCCCTTCTGAGCACCTATACATTGAATTCATGCCAGATGAAAGATATAAGCGCTATGACTCTAGAATGGAATCAGTAGACAATTTTATAAAGTTTGAAACTTTGAGGTTCATTTTGAGTGTTCAGATCAGACGTTTTGGGATTCATCTCAAATTTTAGCATATCTCTTTGCCCTCCTTTTCCAATTTGTTGTAGGAAGCAGCTTGAGGCTTTTGAGAATTGAGCACTATAAATAAAGAATTTCACCAGGAGAGTTCAAAGCAGCAAAATATAGAGCTCTCTCATAAAGTCATTAGAAGAATTTTAATATTCTATTGACCCAGTGGGCAATATGTGTCTTCACTTAAATTTTCTGTATCTTCACCACTGTATGATAAGATATCCATTGATTGATCCAACATGGAAAAAGGAAAGACAAGTAAGAAATTGGGAGTAATTTGTCGTTGCTAGGTTGCATTATTCTCATTTGCATTATTCAGAGGTATTTGAGAGTACACATAAACAAGCAAGTGTAAGAATAAGGGGGAGCATCGAGGAAGAGAAGGGGAGTGAGTCATAGGCAGGGGTGGGTAGAGTGTGCTGGTGGAGGTAGGTGGTGGCAGGTTGTTGGCAAGGGGAAGAGGGGAGAGGAGCTTATTTCTCCATTTTTAGGGTTTTCATTATCTGTTTATCATTGCTGTTTACCACTTTTAGATCATGTCTGGTTTGAATTTTAATATTAAGGCATTCTTTTTTTGTCATGTTGGAAAAGCAACAGATTTATTGAGGAATCTTTAACCTAAAACAGATAATGGTAAAAAATAGGAAGGATCACTACCTGTGAAAAGAACAGAAGATGGACAATTACGATAAAGTTTAACCAACCTAGGAGGCCCAACCTCTTATCTGTTTTTGCTTGGATTCCATCATAACATTAAACAAACTTTTGAAAGCGTTGTTACATTGATTTTTTGTGTCTGTTTTCATCTGAAATAGAATTATGCATTCATTGCTTAAAAGGTGAAAGAATTCCACTTGGATGACTTGAGATTCTAACTCATTGGTCTAGAAATTTCATTCTCCCTGGCAAATCTAACCCTGTTGTGAAGCCTCCAATTGAGTTAATGGCCTATTTGCTATGGTTACCAAATCCCGTGCCCCTTTTTCATTACTGATTAAGGGTGTCCCTCAAGAAGATATTTGGATAAAGCCCAAATATCCTCCATACTGCTACAACTGAGATTGAGCATGAGAAACACATTGTTGTCATTTGACTTATTATAGTTCTTTGGGAGTACAACCTCCCTCTATTTAACATGCACTAATGCATCACTTTTGCAAGTGAGAGCGTCATATTATTTTAAGTCAGAAGTATCTGCCTCCCCAAGATATTACATAAGTGCATTCTTTTCCTGCACAGGGGCTGATATTATAGCGCTGCATTTGCTTGAAAGACAATTTACATATTTTTGTTTTTTCTGTTATGTACAGCTGTTTATAATCTTTTTTATTTTTCCTTGGTGAGGATCTCTAATGTCTGATTTATTATTCATACTTGTTATTTCCTGGCAAGAGAATTTGAGGCCAATATTTTTGTTTGTCTTTTCTGTTATGTGTTGGTTTTTGAAGACTCAACTGCGGCTGGAAGCATTTTACACTTTCAATGAGAGATTTGCCAAAATTCGTAGCAAGAGAATAAAGCAAGCTATCAAAGGGATAAGCAGGAATGAGTCCTTTGAGTTGACAACTGATGCAGATAACATGACTGAAGTTTCTGAAAATATACAGAAAAGAAGAAAAGGTTGCACTGATCATGGGAATAAAAGAAGAAAGGCTCTGAGTAGAATGGGTGGTTTCACCAGAGTCTCAGACAATTCAACTAGAATTCCAAATCAACCTAGGAAAAGGAAGGCTCAGAAAGAGGAATTACTGTCTGGAGAAGAAAGCAGAGGGCAATCTAGTCACTTCCAAGAAAGGGTTTCACATGGCCTTGGAAGAGTTGAAGTTACTGGACGAGGGAGAGCACGGGCCAGCAGAAAAGGGCGGAAGAGGAATTCAAGTCTTGGTTCTGACTTTGCTGAAACCAGCCGTAATGATGCTGGCTGTAGTAATGACAGTAAGCATGAAATGCTAGTTGGAAAATCTGAGGGGCCTCATGATATACGAAAAGTAACACCCCTCTCTCTCTCTCTCTCTCTGTCCGTCTTCATGTGTGAGTGTCCATGTGTATGTGTGTGGGTATGTGTGTATATGCACCACATTTGCGGTCATTAAGGTATGTTGTGCATGTTGTGTGCTTGTACTGATTGTGCGTGCATGTGTGCTCTTATCCATTGGTTTCCTGATTGATGTTTTCTTCTGTGTTATGTCTACTTCTGTTCCATTGGCCAGGAATAGAAAATGTCATCGATGGTATAAACACTATCTAGTATCAATACTAGCTTCTGGATTCCGTTAATTAAGAGCTTGTTTAACGAAAATTGTAAATGGCTACTTAGTTGCTTAAATGCCTTGATGAACAAGAAGAATAACTGTGGAAAACTAATTATGCTAGACAAGCCTTTTAGAACGAAAATAATCCTCAAATCTGATATTGATTGTGCTAACAGAATTTTCCTATAAAATCCATGACGGGAAATCATAGGGAAGTTATAAATCATGGTTATATATAACTTCTATTATAGTAGTCCCCACAGACCTGAACTTCCATCTGCTTCCTCTTGTTCCTTGCTGTATTGTTCTCCATGGTTGGAAAGGCACTTATCTGTGAGTTCCAAACAACTTTTGGATCACTAGTGTAGGAGTAATGGAATTATGAGCTGGAAAGGGGTGTGATCAGAGCCCTACTAGTTTTTCTAAATAAAGAAACACTGAGTTTTGCCATCGTTCTGTCATCCTTGTCACTTGTGTTCAGTAATGATAAGGCATTTTCATGACAAATTTCTTTTTCAGTGGAATTTGGTTGAAATTGTTCAATGCAAGGAATTTTCGTGAATAGTCTGCGTACAAGCATTTTGTTTTTCAGCATCCTTGTTAACACTAGGCCAATTTCCTACTCCAGAATTCCTGCAGCTTTTGTAATGTGCTCCATGGATGTTGCCTTTTCCTGTTCCCTTTCTTTCTGGAGTTCGGCTAGAATTTTTGTCTCCTAAGTCTCAAGTATGCATATGGTTGCTTCAATTAGTTCGCCTTTTGTCAGAGGTCTATCAGGTTATCTTTTGTTGAGATGGACACTTTCTCTACTGCCCTTGAAGACATGTTTAAATTAATGCCATATACGCTTTTTTTTTTTAATTTTATCATAGAGACTGCCCTTTTTAGTTTTTCAGGACTTCCGTGCAATCTCCCAAGAGACACAGAAGCCAGTGATTTGAAGAAAGAGAACTCATTTGTTTGTTTTGGAGGGAGGGTTTCAGATAGATGGGTGGAGGTGGTGAGGATCCGATGGCCCTCCAATTTCTAAATTCATAGCCAAATCAAGCAAAATTCATCTTGAACTCATCTTTATGTTGTTTTAAACTCATGTCATGCTTGCTCTAAATTTGTTCCCTTATCCTAGAGCTTGCTCCCTTTTTCTGTCACAGGGTTTCCATGCAATCTTGCAGGAGACAGCGTAAGTCAGACAGTTAGAGGATGGAGTCATTTTTTATTTATTTTAGTTTTTGGATGGAGGGGAGGGGATTACAGATAGGAAGATGGATGTTGTAATGATTTGATGGCCCTCCAACTTCTAAATTCGTAGCCATGGGATTCATATACGTAAAGGTGTAAATGGATCATGTTTCCTGGTAATGCCATGCTCCAGTTTATAGCTTAGCTATCTTCTAACCAATCTCATGCCAGGATTGAGCTCAATTGAGCTTTCACAATCTCTGATCAAGCTCACCTCATTTTAGGACTTTGGCAAGGCTCAGGCCCATCTCAGTTATAACCTAGCCTTGTTCAAACACATGGACATGCCTATACAAAGGTGCTAAATGAGCTCCTAGACAGCCTTATGAAGAAACACCTAAACAACCTGTTTTTTCTAACTTATGTCAATCCAATTTCTCCATCTCCAATATGAAATCGCCAACATACATAGAAATTTGAATAAATTCAAAAAGCAGCTTTCTTCATGCTGCTGCAGCGTATTCTTGCTTAATACCCTCAAATGAAGTTCCTGACACATCAAAATTTGAAGACCTAAACTAATTTTGTAGAAAGCTATTGAACTATAACAGGGGAAAAATCGCCAAAGGGAGATGGGAAGACCAAATCACAGATGAAGGCTACCACTACTTGGTGGGGGAATTATGCAGGAGCGGACTCTTAGTTGAATTAGCACTACAAAACCAAACCAAACTAAACCTTTTCCCATGAAGTGGATTGTTTACATGGATTCGCTATTTTTATCTGGCTTTGGTGTAGGCCTTGCCCTCTACTATGTGTAGATGTATAAGGTCTTGCCTGAGGGTTTCTATAAAAATCTTATTTGGTTTTGATTTGCCTCTCATATAATGGCATCTTCCAAGTTCTCACATATCCTAAAAGGTGCACTAAGCGGTCTTCGCTTTACATGACAAAACTATCTCAAATGCGTCTCTTGTATGCTTTCTTCTATAGGTGCCACCCTAACTTTGTACCATGTAAAATCATTTTGAATTATATATGTTCTTGTATTACCAGTTTACCACATGTCCATCTCAACATCTTTATTTTTGCTATTGCTAATTTTGCAGATGTTGATATTTAATAATACTTCGCACCATACAACATTTCTATCATAATCTCCTATGTTATAGTAATTTTCTTGTAGTTTGGGCAGTATTCTTTGAATCACATGATCCGTAAGAAAACACATCTCTACTTCACATGATCTGCTTTAATTCGATGAGCAATATCCTCTTTGATTACCCAGTCCTTTTGACTCACTAATCAAAGCTTTTTAAAATATTTCCTCTTTGGCAGGCTTTAGTCCCTAACCTTGCTGCCACAACTACTTTTTTATTGTTCTTAACTTGCATATCATATTTTTAGTCTTTTATTGTACTAATTTAAAAACCTTTTTCTTCTCAAATCTCTCACCAAACTTACAATTAAGCATTAATGTCCTTTCTTGTCTTCTCCACCAAATCATCATATGCAAAAAGCTTGCACCAAGATGCTCAAACGTGCTTGGCCAATGCATCATGCAGAGGCAAAAAGATATGACTTTAAAGCTGACATATTGTGTAAGTCAATTGTGCCTTTACATAAGTCCATGCTCTATTATGAATATCTCTAAAACTTGGATATACGGTATGGCTACTCTTCATGATCCAATATTCTCTATTGTACTTCGCATTTTATTGTATCCTATTTTGACTCTAAATTGTTAAACATGATGATGATCTCAGTCTTTACTTAAATTGCTCCATCAAGCACCTTATTAAACATAACTTTTGTAGTGATCTGCCTGGTTTTAATCCAAATCTTATCTCACCATATCCTCTTTTCGGTCATCCCTCCCACAACTTCACTGTATGGTTCATGAACTTAACTCTTTATGCACTACCTTGTATATCTCCTGTATTCATTAAAATGGGTGGCAATATATTTTTCTCTACTTGTTTGACATCTTCTTGCTATTTAGAAATCTATTAAACAATCTATCAACCATGACAATCCCTTTTCCCTTTGATATATTTCTAATCCTTCACCAAGACACCATCTAGCGTAGATGGGTCCGGTAATCTAATGGACTGACCCGACAGAAGCTCAGCGAAGCTCCTCGAAGTTTGAAGCCCAAAAGGCGCAATGGCAAGTCCAATCAGCAGCCCAAACTGCTCGGCCCAGAGATGGCCTAGTAGCTCAGCAGCTCGACCAGAGAAGGCCCACAAGTGACACTTGCCATAATGGGACGGGCAGTCACAATTCAGCGAATATTCCCCCTGATCACGCTGTCGCCCCCAAGAAGGCAACTACCATACGCGGTCACGATAGTGTGCCATAACTAGCTTGACAAATCCCTGCAAAATATTTGCCGAACAGGGCATTTCTCTAAAATGGCAGGAGTAGCTTAGCGAATCGTGACAGACAGCTGTCGCCGGCCTTGGCGCCCAAGGCAAAGCCAGCTGGTTTTTTCGCTATAAGTATGCACCCATTCTTGCACAAGGAAGAGGGACTCGGAACCCAAAGGACTCTGGGTTTATAGAGGAGGGAAGATGACAAGATAAAAAGGAGAGAGAAAGCCATCTACGCGCATGGAGAAGAGACCGGCGGATATCCTTCTCCTGCCAACACATGAGGTTCCATTCTTCCTCTAGTCAGCCACTCCCTTGCGGGTGCGTTTACCAGTCAGTCACCTTGCGGCGGAGGCATTACTCTCTCCAGAATCCCGCCCTCAATAGGAGCCAAGTCCTTCATGTCCAAAGCTGCCCCTTAGGCGGGCATGTCTCTAAGCTGCTCCTCAGGAGAGCGCATCTTTAAGACATCAATCATGTAGGTGCACTTCTAAGCTGTCCCTCTTCTTATAACATGCATCTACACATTTCTCTCATATCCTCACATCTTCTTATCCGTTGGGAAATATTTCTGATTTGAGCGACGAAGGATGTACCAAAGAACGAGTTCCGCCAATCCTCTGACCTCTTATTTTTAGTTGTATTGTGCAGGGTCCAAATTAAAGGTACGGGGACCATACTGGCTTCAGTCGACCTGTCAAGAAAGATCAAGCATCTCCCTAACCCGTGGGAAAACCCGGATCTAGGGACGCATCAAGCGTAGTTGTCTTCCCTATGTTCATCGTCTTCAATGTTTTTTTTTTTCCACTTATTTTTTCAAATAAGTTGATGATAAGTGCAATTTATATTTATTGTAGTCACTATGCACCCTATGCACTATGGTGTTCTTCTTACCTCCATTTGAAAGTTTATGGAAATATCTCTTCCAACTCTTTTTGACATGCTTATCTGTAACAAGTACTCACTCTTCATTATCCTTGATAGATTTCAGGTTTTTTAAGTTTTTGTTTTCCTTTACTTTAGGTAGCATAGCAACATCTTTTTCCCACTCCTTTGTGTTAAGTTGCTTAAGAAGTCTTTATACACTTTACAATCTGCCTTACTGGTCATATTATTTGCTTTTTTTAGCACATTTACATTTCTAAATTTTCATTGTTTCTCCACTTAGACATTTTTTTTTTTTTTTTGAATAACACACTCTCTCTCTTAGTATTACTTTCACCTGGACCTATTTACAACATTGCCAAGCTTGTTTTTAGCATGGTATGCTCTGATTTGATTCCTCTGAAATCTTTGTCTGCTTTTCAAATGACATTGGTCCTAACATCTTTTATCTTGTTATAACTCCTCTCGAGACCCCAAATGCCTTCGTTTATTATCTTCTCTCTAAAGAAGCCTAACTTGTCATCCTTTAATTTCCACCATTTAGTTCTTGGTTGATTGTACTTCATCTTTTCCATTTCTTAAGATCTAATACACAAAATGGGGAGAAATCATCCATCCATGATTAAAAACAATAGCATGCCACTCATCAAACTTCAACAATATTAGCATTCTTCTGATTGCTAGCTCCATCATTAGTAAAAAGCATGGTCACTGTCTCTGGTACATCAAAGGAGAGTTCAGCCATCTCAGTAGCCCCTATATTTTCTAATGAGCCAAATTTCATCAGACATCCACATTTTCTTTGCCTTTTTTCATCAAAGGAAGAGGTCGTTGTGATCAAAGACCAAATCTTCTGCGCATTTGGAGTGAAATTATTCCTTAACCAGTGAATGAAGGAATGAGCACTGCAGTGTCTTTCACAACAAGAAGAGGAAGATGGTTTCTGAAGAAACTTGCTATCTGGACCTTGAAGAGAAGGGTGTTTTAACCATAGAATGTCAACTGATTTGTAGGTTCTATGGAATACCTATTGTGGAGAGAATGTAGATTGCCTAATGGCCTCTCCTTAAGCTAGAAGTTGGCATGCTTCAAGTTGGCTCCACTGCAGTTATCTTAATTCTGGTTTGGGCATGCATGTTCAAATTTGGACATCTTGTTTGGTCTATTAGATTTATGCCCTTAATTTCTTGGTGTGGAGATTGGTAGGAATTGATCGAAACTTTTAGCATGGCTCATGAACACTCCCCTTTGGCCAATTTGATTCAATGGGAAGATAAACTAGTATCTCCTTCCATTGTGCAATTGTACATTTAAAGAACTTTGATATTTCCAAAGAGATTTCAGCGTCATCCTCATATGAAGCCATTCTAATTGAATCCTTTGGGCTATCTATCACTTTAAGACAATTCAAAAGGGGGAGATATATCTATATAAATGCAATGTCCTAAATTATTAGTATTAGGTTAGTTCAATTAATGAAAAAGAAAAGAGAATGAAGTAAAGATTAAAAAGACACCTCAAAAAACGGAGTGGACTGTAATATTCTCCAATGATCAACTAGTATGTTGTGAACCACTTCATTGAAAGCAAATGACTCATTTCACTAGTTGCCTTCTTTCTAGAAGATTATCTTCACCTTTTCAATCATGATCCCACATCGTATATACCGTATGAAGGTGTGGCTGGACAAATATCACATGCTCTAATTATAGCATATATTGCCAAATGAAAGAGAAGGATTAATCTATTTGCTGGCTCCACAACTCATCAACCTCCTTTTTCACCATCCTAGCTTTTACCACATCAGCTTCCTGATATGAAGACCTCTTCTCACTAATAACCATTGTTCACGGTTATGCATAATAAGCTAGAAATCTTTTAAGCATAACAGCAATCGAAGTAAATTGGGTATTGACAATTGTGTGCATCTCTGAAGGTGAAAACTTATTGTAAATTGCCGATCTCGTCGAATGCTTCATTATAGAATGCTAAATTGCCAAACAGCTCCATAAATTTGCATGGTCTATTGACATTTAACACTCTTCATAAGTTTGTTGATTGCTGTCAACAAATTTCCACACATACTTTTCACGGCAAGGTTGTAGGTATGGACAACACATGGGGGTCCAATAAATTTGTGAACAAGCCTTGAATATTTTTCCCTGCATTCTTTCTATTTCTGGTGCGTTACTTGTTAGTTATCAGTTCAACCCATGGATGAAAATATCGATTAATATATTGGCTTATATATATATATTATTATCAAGTCCCTTAATATTAATATATTCCAATATCATGGTGAAATTTCATTGTGTTATTGGATCGGTGGTATATTTGCCGATATTTGCTTTTGCTATTCTCATAATTTTTTTTTCGATATATCCGATATTGATACGTATTGTACGATATTTTTGATTTCAATATGGTTGCAATTGATATAGATATTGGTACTTTCACCCATGGTTGGACTACATTCATTTTCATATTCAATCTCATCAATGAAACCTCTTTTATAAATTAACATGAAAATGTTTGTCTTTCGCTCTATTTGATAAATAATAAATTTAAAAACACCGATTTGCCTTTTGAATAGTGTGAGCCTCAATGTAATATTACGGTTGTTTCAATATGATTTGAAGTTCATGGTTTCAAACTGTGGAAATAATATCTTTGTGATGTATGAGTAACATTGCATCCTTGTGACCTTCCCCACATCCCACATGTGGGTGCAACGATACTAAGCTGCCCCTTTTAGGTTTTTCTTCGTAAACAACGGTGAAATTAATCAAACGTCTCCTTTATGGGTCATTACATCCATCACTTAAAATTCGCAATGCTAAATCCATTTTCTTCCCATGATGTGGCTTTGGTGCTTTCAACACGGTTTCCAATTTCCACATTGGCCTTTTCTTGTTGAAGCAAAGTTTACAGCTTCCAGTATCTAACTGACCGTAACTGGACACATAAAACCACCCATTGGATAATTAGCAGTGTAAGTATAATAATTCAGAAAATAAGAGTTCTAAGCAAGATTAAAGGCAAACCACCCGTATAGGACATCTAGGAATCTCTACATTTGGTAGCTTGAGTTTTTCCCCTTTGGGTAATTAAAGTTTGTATCAACTGCTTTGTCCTGAGGATTTTTTTTTTTTCTTAATAGTTGTAGACCCTTGCATTCACATTCCTGCACATTGTGGAGATTGAGACCCGCAATCACTAGGAAAAAAATTTATTTGGTTCAAATTCTAAAGGTCATCTTTGTATTTTTCCTGCAAATTTTTCAGCACAAATATTGGTATTTCACTTTTCTACAAGCTATAATTCCTTTGCTATGGACATCAGTCAATGGTCCCTAACTCTATTGTAAGTGCATTGTTTCATTTCATGACAAAATTTATAATTCATCTCTGATTACCCTCCCTCACGTTTTCCCACATTTTTTGACATGTTTCAACTGTGGACTTTGCAAATCATCATCCTCGTCCATTGAAGAAGCTATACACTATTACTTTAGGTGCACTATCCGAAGAACCATCACAATTCATAGCAACAAATTTGCATAAGCTGAGAATCAAAGCAGACAAGAATAATTTCCTAGATATCACTCAGCAAAAAAAAGGATTAATTTATGTTGAGAAATTGGAATTAAATAATAAGCAGCACAGAAAAATACAAAGAGAAAAACAAATAAACCAACATATGCACAAAAGAAAATCCAGAAAACCAGCATACTTCTATCTTCAGAAAAATAACATAAAAAGCCACAAAATTGAAGATAGAGTGAGAAAAACTTACTTCGTTTTCAGTGAGAGAGGAGCCAGAGAGGACTTTAATAGACTCAGAGGTACACCGACTTCAGTGAGTTGCTGTCAGAAATGGGGAGATTCAGGGAAAACTCGAGATGGAGGGGAATGAGAATCTAAGGCTAGAGTGAGGGCCCTGAGTGTAGTTTAAAGGGGCAGAGGGAGACTTGATGGTTAAGTGCTTAAAAAATTTACACTTTTATTTTTCTAAGCTGCATTGTCATTCATATTTCCATGCATTTCGGATGTGGTTTTTCTGGTGCCCTGCTGTTTCTGCTACATTTCTCAAAAATTAAATAATTATGGAAACATTATTTAAAAATTTATAGCATTTTGTTTTGGAAATGTTTCCAGAATGTGGTGTGCCACCTTCCACCAGTTTCCATGCTTTCCCATGTCCTCAAATTGCTGTGATGAATCTGTGATACAATTAAAGAGGAGAGAGTGTTGAGGAATATGAAGCCTGTCCAGGCACAAATGGTAAGTAAAGAGAGTGGAAGGGGAATGGAATGGAAATTAATCACTGCTAACCACTGGACTTTCCACAAGATTCTGGCCCCAAGGAAGAGGATGCGTGATGCCACAGAACCACTGTTGCCATGTCAGAGCAAGGAATGGCTTATGCATTAGGTTGGAAAATGATATAAGATTAAAGGTTAAGTTTTCCAAGGGCCTGATATACCCCATCCAAAATTCTGAATAAACATAAATAATCTTTGATCAAACTTAATTGAGAATATAAACGAGCTTGTAAGTGAGCTTTTCATGAAAATACAAATGCTAAGTGCAGTTTGTTCGAGCTCAGCTCTCTATTAAATGGCCCTATAAATCCTGTTCAAGATTATTCAACCAATTTAGATAATGAGCATTATGAGTTTTCACTAGGCTTGATCATGGGTGTCTTGTCAAGGTATTGGTTCCTTTACATCCCTGTCTTCATATACGGGAACCCATTTATTGCACATATTGCTCATCATGATGATGAGAGCTTAGAATATTTGATTTCATCGAATGAAGTCCTTTTTATAGTTAAGAATATGTAAGACAAGCCTTGATCTAGTAGATGTGGCTGTATAGCTATGGTCACATGACTGTTGTGTGGCCAGAAAGAAAAGCTTTTCTAGGCTGATTAAGACAAGTTTTAGCTCTGATAGTCTCTGAAAGAGAGGTCAGATTTTCTTTTAGAGTATGATTCCCTCCACCCCCCCCCCCCTTCCTTCCACAGAGATAAAGAGGGGAAAAATAAAAGTGGATGAAAACAATGATTTGTGGATGTTTATCAGGGCAGCCATTTCTACCATGGCTACTATAATCACCACCATCTATATCCCATACACCAATTTTGGTGAAAGTTACCGTTTTGGTGAAAGTTATGACTTTCCATTCCCCCTTAATTCCATCTGATATATCTACACTTCTATATATTTCTGCAGTCATTACGTCCCAGAACGGTTGCAAACTATGTGGAGAATGACTCTGAAATTGATGACTTGAGCCAAAGTGAACCAAAGTGCTCCAGCAGAGTGACAGTTGAACAAGGATCATCTCCGGCACAGAGCTTCAGTCGAGATGATGCAGCTGACTTCAGTTTTGTGGCACCACACACAGGTGAAGCTTCCATTGTTGGGGATGGCTTGTCTGGAGACTATCTGGTCAAGGGTGGTGGATTCTGTGCAAACGAAGATGAATCAGAAATACAGACAGGTCAGCTAGGTTCAATTCAAAGAGATGGGGTTCCATCTGATGTGGATACAGATTACCTCCAAGTGGGTAGAGGGTTTTGTCTTGATGATGACACTCAATGTGGAAGGGTGCATGAGTGTGTTACAAGCAGCGCTAGAACAGTGACCACTGAAATTCCAGGTCCATCTGTCTATTATGGTGAAGCCAAAGTGGATGAGGGTAATCCTGGTGGAAATTTTGTTATTTACTCAGGAGGATCTTTACAGGGACTGCAGCATGAGCTGTTAAATTGTGAGAATCTGGTAGGTCAGCATGTTATCAGAAATGACAATTTGTCCAAGGGGGAGGAGCCTGTAGGGGAAATCATGGAGGATGGCTCTGATACCTTTAATAAGGCTTTAACCGCCATGCCATATTTAAGGAGGAGTAAAAGGACGAGGTACTCGCAGTAGAAGTCTGCAGCATTTTGTGTAACTTGAAGCTGCTAGACATTGTACAGTTTGTAGTTGTAGCTAATCTGGTTTATTTTTTTTTCAGGTGATTTAGATGTGTAGTAATTGGGCCTAGAACTGCTTCGTATTGTGGAATCTCTGGGTTCAAAAAATCTCTGACTTGTCTCCTTTTAATTACCAGCTGTAAGACGTGTAGCCTGTAGCAATGACAGTTATCAAATTGTAATTATCTGTGCATCCTGGATGGATCGTTTGGTCGTCAGCACATATTAGTGTTTAATTCTTCCACTCTGAAATGGTTCTGAGCTTAATTATTCTGTTCTTCACATTGCAGTTATCTTGCTGTGATCTAGTTGATGAACCAACTTGTCTTTTATCTCAGGGAGATTTGACCATTGGGTTATAGATGTTACAGAATCTCTGGGTTGGCTCTTTCCTGCCTGTTTTTTCCCTAAGCTCATATCCTGTTGTCGGCCAGCTGGTTTTGGTTGCCTTGTGACTGTGATAAAAAGGTGATAATGTTTATGTTTACCGGATACAATGAGCAGAAAACTGGGTGGAGATGTGTTGATCCCACCACCAAAAAAGCATGAGTCTTGGCCGCATGTCAACTGACCACAGTGAACTACCTTTTAGCAGTGACTGTCCTGCCTCTGGCTTCAATTTGGAGCAGTCCTCTGGTGAATTATTTCCAGGGGGTTGGTAAATTCACATTGCAGCATAGACTGCATGCTCAAATAGAGGAAAACATATGCTCTGACATTTTGAATGTGCGAGTCATGTCACCCAGCAAGTTCATACAAAAATCCATCATCCAAGTGTGATAATGTTGGTTTTAATGTAGCAATAGGTATGAATGTGCGTTGATCTTTAAAGTTGAACGCTTCAATAAGAAATTTTTGATTTAACTTTCCATTTTCTCATATTGTCCTCAGCGCCATTTTCGGAGGTTGGCGGATGTTTTGGCAGATGATGGCACCATGACTTGCCTTCTCTTTTTCTTCATTGTTTCTGTCTGCTATAAGGTAACCAAGGCTTTTTCCTAATGTATTTATTTATATTGCTGCACATAATTGTGACCAAATCTTTTCTTCACTTGTTATGAAGCAGGTGAACACCATTTGCTTAGTATTTGCATGTGAGAAGGCGGTCCCATTAAACCTTGTCTCCGTATTAAAGGAGCCAATGCCCCTTTTTAAGAATGGAGCTGTTTGTGTACTTGTTACCTCCAGATTGATGAACGCTACTGCTACTGCTGCCAGAGGACAAACAACGGTCTTCAGAAGATCGTGATGGGGACGGGCGGCAGCTTCTGCGTGAATGTCCTCTGCGGCAAAGGTAATAGTGGGGTGCATTGAGGAGGGTTTGGCTTCTGATAGTAAGGAAAAATAGGGAACGAAAGGAAAAAGGAAAAAAAAAAAAAGGACAAAAGTAGA
>JAODPA010013885.1:0-13375 GCA_025585075.1 Nepenthes mirabilis
ATATTATCATGATGATGGGTCCTGAATTCGAATTGTTAACGAGTTATGGTGCCGCTTGTTCTTCGTGTTGAATTGAAATGAGTTCGATCCCCATATTTCTTAACCTAAATCTTATACATTACAACTAAAAAATAACAGGTCAAAAAATTAGCAGGATTCACTCCTTAATATATTTTTCAACACTCTAGTAATCTTCCCTAAGAAATAAAATATGTGAAAAAAAAATATACGAATGATGATGCAATGAGGGGTTTTTTAAGTCTAATTCGGAGGTTACACTTGGCGTGGAGTGGCTTTTGTGGTGATGCGCTCGTAGGGAGCAGCTTTGATGTCTAGAGGGTGAGAATGGTAAGAAAATTCTCACGAGGTTTTGTGGATAGAGCGTAATCTCTTAGGAGTTCTTTGGAAGTAGTGTTTGAGGATTAGTATTAGTGTCAATGTAGATGTCAACATAAACATATCATTAGAGTCTATCATAAGAGTTTTTTTATAACTTCTCAATCAATTCAGCCTTACTTGGCAAGACTAGCTGCTGGTTGCTTTGTGCAAATTCGATAGGCTAGCATGAGGATTGTGGTGCTGATTAAGGCAATCGTGATCAGTCGAATGAGATTCATTCCTTTATTAGAGAGATGCAATACGTGGCAAATATTAGGGTTGTCATTATGAAAGATATACTGAGTTAGGAGTTGCCATTTTTTAAGAGATTGTGATCTGGGATAATATTTAGGGCTTTAATCAGTTAAAGTAAGAGATCTTCGGTAAGCGGGAATTGTGTTATAAGCCATCTAGATTGGGTCATAGCTGTCTTAGGCGATCTGGCCGGTTGAGGTGTTGTTTTCGGTCAATGAAAGTATTGATCGGCCTCTAGGCCTATGGGTCGGATGCCTCCGGGTTTGCCACCGAGTCTGTAGGTTTTTGCATTGGGCCGGCCTATTTCTACCGTCCCCATCGCATGATATGTTTTTCCAATATGATATTTTTATAGTTTATGTATAACTAATGGGATAAAAATATATTTTAGGATTGCAATATAAATATAGTTATTGCATCCTGAGTTCCTGATTGTCGTATAGATTATTGAGCTTTCGTATTTCTCGTCGTTTAGAGGTGATCACGAGTGAGTCTGATCTCCATTTCTATTAACCTAAAACTTGCATAACACAACTAACAAATAAGAGGGTAGAGGTCGACAAAATTTCTCTCACCGAAAATATTCCGACGCTCAAGTCAGCATTCTTTCGCAGTGAATGAAAAGGGGAGACTCATGCTTAAATGTGCGCAAAAATATGATAAGTGTGCAATGAGAGTGTGCGTTTGTGAGAGTTAAAACTCAATAAGCAATTGGTGGGAGGCTTGGCTTCCTGTGTGCACCGCAATGGGTGGCTAACTTTAGTTACCTGTGAAAGGCTGTAGAAGATGGGAGCTGATCGCGAGTTTGAAAGCTAGAGCCTCAGGGAGCGTATGTCTCTGTGCCAAGCTCAAACCGCCGATTTGGAATTGATTGATCGATCGATCCGTCAATCCCTTCTCTTGTAGAAGGAGAGGGGATATATAGGCTCCAAAGAGTGGAGCTTTGGGCACAAGAATCCTTTCTATAGGGATTCGTCGGTCGTTGACCTATTGGTGGCTGTTGATGGTGTCAGTTGTCACTTTGTGACGGTGGGGAGACCATTGTGTATCGTTGGTCATGCTTGGTCTATCTTTCACACGATGATTGGCTGGTTAGCCGTAAAGAATGGCGCGAACCGCGGCTAGTAGGGTTGACCTTTTTCTCATTGGCTCGCATTGCTGCCTTAAGTTTGCCGCCTGTAACTGCATTAATAAGTCGTAGGAAGCGCTGATTGGCTGTTGACGTTGGGCTACCATATAGGCTACTTAGAGTCCTATTACTGTTTTCTGGATTGGGCCTTGCGAGTTCTAGACTTTTTCGAAACGAGACCCAATAATAGTATAAAATGTAGTAAAAACAATTAGACTATAAATAACTTCCTTCGGATAATTTCAATATTTTTAATTGATAGTTTATTGAAAAATATATTTTTAAAAATAAATACACAAATAATAAAAAGTTATATTTAGAATTAGAATGAAACAACCATCGTCAGATTAGATGAACGTACATGAAAAATAGAGTGCGCGCGGAAGCGATCTGCAACTGCGGAAACGGCAAATAGAAACTAAAAAGACCGTTCAGCCGCGGCACTCATCGTACTGTTTTCTCATCATCTCTGCCAAACATCAACACCGACGCAGAGAGAGAGAGAGAGAGACAGAGAGAGAGGAAGGGAGGGGGAGGAATGGGAGGTAAGGTAGTGGAGCCGAATACGTGCATAAGAGGGTGTTGTCACAGCAAAACTATACCCCTTCATCTTCCTCCTTCGGCTTACTCCCTTTCTTCCCCAATTGCTAGAGGTAATCCCGCTTTCTATTCTCCTCCTTGTTTTTAATTGACCTGCGTGAATAATCGTCGTTTCCCGATTTGGTTTTCCTTTCATTTATTTTGTTTCCGGAATGAGTTTCATTTGGGTATTGTCACTGCTGGACTGGAAAACACTTCAGGGACGGAGAGTGTAGTTTACGAAGGAACATTAGATGGGGAAAAAGTTGCAATTAAGAAGCCTGTCTTGTCTACTTCTGAAGATATTGATAAATTCCACAAGCAATTGCAATTGTTATGGTCTGTGATCCTCCCTCTCTCTCTCTCTCTCTCTCGCTCGCTCGCTCGCTCGCTGCCCTCCAGCCCTACCAACTACAAGGGCTATAAAAACATAATGAATTTTGCCATCTACATGAGTTTACTCTGCTGTTCTCACGTGCCATCTTAGCTTACTACTTAAAGGTGTTTGCATCATTTTAAGAGATATTGGACCAAACCTCACCTGCATTAGGATGGGGAAAGGGGTTCTTTTGTTGTGAGTGGGCTACCCTTGCGTTGCCTCAGTCCCGACAGGCCTTCCGATGGACCAAAAAAGAAAACAAAAACCCTTCTTTTGGTCTTAAGACAGTAAATATTTGTCTTAAATTATGTTAGTTATGCTGTCTTTCCAAGGTTAGATATTTTATTTCTGAAGGGCTTGAAACCCTTAATTTGTGGAATATTATCGGCTACTCCCATACTCTTGGTTGATGGGGATGAGGAATTTTGATAGGAGTTATTGTTATGAACTGCTTTCTCCTTTACTCTTTAGAAGAGCATCGTATATCATTATAATGAGATTTGATTTGTCATTCCAGCAACGAATTTTATTTTCCGATCAGTGCATTTGATTTCTAATGTTCCATTTTTAAATTTTGTTTTGTCTTGAAGCAAACTGAATCATCCAGGAATTGCTACATTAGTTGCGGCCCATGCAATGCCACCTAATTACATGCTCTTTTTCAAGTTCTATGAGTTTGGCAATCTTGCTGAGAAGTTACATGTGGAGGAGTGGAGCCCAAGTATTAATGAGGCTCTCACTATTATCATCCAGTTAGGTACAGATTCTATGCTTATAACTTATAAGCGTTATCCATCTATCTTGTTGCTTCTTTTCCCCTTGACATTATGTTCTATATTTTGTCATATGTCTGCTTGCAAGATCAGAGTATTATATGCCTGTGAGACTGGCTTAAAGTATTTATTGTAACACTGGAGTACTTATTACATATGTGTGTGTGGATATACATGGCAAAAACGCGAGGAAGACATATAACAATAATTATATGCAAAATACAGAATAAAGTAATAATCAATGGCCTACGATGAACCTCATCAACTAGGGTCAAATATCGACAGTCAGACTACATATTATTACTCCATAGTCCAGGCCATGAGCCGCTATTCAAATCTGTGGATATGATGACTATATATTATACCCTATAGATGGGACAAACACTATCTTTCTAGCTTGTGGATTAGTTAACCATCATCTTTTGTAAATTAATATATTAGGATATATTCAAATATATTTCATCCTTTCTTTATAATAATAATGATTTATTCCATCAACTTTTGATTGAAATATATTGCAATACATGCCCATACTGAAATTTGTTATAACATTTCCCCCCTTCTCCATCATTTTTGTACTCCATGCAAATGGTAACAATGAAGTTCTTTTACGGAAATTGTTTCTCCCTTGTATCCTATATCCGTTTGACCTTAACTTTTGCCTTATTTGCGATGATGACATTGACTGCTATCCATCTGTCCAAATTTGACTCCTTATTGCTTCCTCAACAAGGTAGCCATTGTTTTAGCTGATAATGCTGTGATTGGTGCTATTAGAATATATATATACATATATAGATATTGTTATAAGCATGAACACATATTGATGGATATAGCCAATTTCATGTCATATTTAGTTTAAATTCCATGAAACAATCAGATTTACTTTATTTTGATGCTCGTCTTGAATGTCAAATGTGGACTTTATATGCAATTTATACGTAGGTGATCAAACTTACATGATTCTACAAGTTCAAATGTTGAATCTATCTGCAATTCATGCACTGATGATCAAATGTGTGCAATTTTATCTTCCTTTTTCAACCATATACTAACAATTATTTTATCTGAAAGTTGCTATGAATGACCTATAAAAAGTTACCATGCTGTTTAAGAATAAAAATCTACCTGTACTTGAGCTTGCCCCGCCTATCTACAATATGTAGACAAATAAGCATATTATGTATAGTGATGTTTCCTTATTTACTTGGGCTAAAGCCTTAAATTGGACATTGATAAAAAATCATACTTGCTGATTTTTTGCAGCCAGTTTAACCTTTTTTTTGGGTGGTGATACGTTTAATTATTCCTTTTTTGGTGGTTAAAGCGGAGGGGTGGGGGTGTTTGTTCAATTTCTCGTGTTTTTATCTGAAGTGATGTGTTCCTAATGTTGCCTTCCCTTCTAATTTTCTGTTTTCTTTGGTCTAGATAAATCAGATTGCAGGCAATGAGGTAGTGTTTGGCACATGTTTAGTTATTTGGCCTGCCTTAGACTTGAGTTTAATTTATTGTTGGCTAACTGTCCTTGTTGCTATTTTTTTGGAAATCTCCTATAGACACCTTTGTGTTGAAGTTTAGATAATGTTTTTATCACATAAACAATTTACATGGCTTAATTTTCTTGTTTCTTTTTTCCAGCGAAGGCTTTGAAATACCTACATAACCTTGGGATTGTACATAGAGATGTCAAACCTGGGAATATTCTTGTAATTATCTACCATGAATTCTTTTATAATTGGTTTCTTTTTTGCTCATCTTGCTAAACCAATCTTTTACAATTTGCTGATATTGCATTAGAGTTTCTGCTTTTCTGTTTGACTGATTTCAGCTTGTATTTGCAGCTGGATGCAAATCTTTCTTCACGCCTGGCAGATTTTGGTTTGGCAGAGTACAGGAGAGATTTGGAAGAAGTTTCTATTAAGAATTGGAGATCATATGGCAAGCCAACTGGTGGATTCCACAAGAAAAATATGGTCGGGACTCTTATTTATATGGCCCCTGAAATTTTGAAGAAGGAGATTCATTCTGAAAAATCAGATGTGTACAGTTTTGCAGTGACAATCAAGTAAGAATCTGATCCTCGGGAATGGTTTAGCTCATTGTTGCTAGTCAATATGGATGGCATGTACTTTTATGATGTTTTGTTGTACTAAGACCTTATTTTTTTCCCTATCACTAAATTAAAGTTACTTCCAGAAGTCATATAGGTGAAACTAATTATCATGTTTCCTTTCGAAAATTGTTGTCCATGTAGCATTATATCTTAAACTTTGATCTTTTGCAGTGAACTTCTTACTGGGGTTGTTCCTTATACTGATCTTCGTGCAGAGGCACAGGTTAGTCTCTCATACCTATTTCTATTGCAGTCATGAATACAGTAGTAGAAATCACCTGTTTGATGAAACAGCCCCTTCATGCTGTTTATTTTATTCAGTTTCATGTTGGCAATGCATGAAATGTTGTCTGTGTGCATAAGCATGTCGTCTTCATTTAGCACTGTGGTTCATTTAGTATGCAATTGCAATTTAACTGAATAACCCTAGTTCGGATTCCTTTTTTCATGCATGTACAACAATAATAATAACAAATTCTTAAAACTTTGTAAATGTGGTTTATGTTGTCAAAGGTGTGCTTAGACTTGGGTTTCAAAGTCTAGTGCCTCAACATACCTAGATGTGGCTCATTCCAAGAGGCATACGCCTAAGTTGAGGCTCAAGGTGCTGACCTCGGATTATTTTCTAAAAATTTAACATGTTTTTTTTTTTAAAAAAAATTAGATATATAAGTGCTATTTTTAATATTAATTTATTATTTGTGAGATCAGGATTGATGAAAGTAATAATTGATTATTTAAAAAAAATGGATAAACTATAGAGACTACATGAGAATATTATAAAATATCTGATATATATATTTTATAAATGGGCTCTTTACTTTCATCAAGCTTGTGCCTAGTCCCAAGGACCCTTTGCGCCTTGATACGTCATGGGCCTTTCACAATACTTATTGGGGTGGGTTTTATGAATTTGCTTTAGCTGTTCCACACTTATGTCCTTACATGATTGATGGGAAGGGGAGCAAAGATACTTGTGTTTTCTTTCCAGAGATTACCAAGGGGGGAGGATGAAATTAAAAAAAAAAAAACTAGGAAATCAAGCCTACCTTCGTTAATCTTTCTTTGGTGTCTTCTTCCTGATGTAAGTCTTCATAGAAATGCGGATTCTAGTTTCCTGAACTGTGGCAGAAACTGACTTCAACCCATTTTACTTATTGGTCTTGAGCATGATTGCTAGTACTATAAGTTCTACAGATGAAACTATCTTGACTGAGCCAACTTTAGAAGTTTGTTGGATTGGAAGTCCTGAATAATTTTTTGTTGCTGTATTCCAAGTCTCCTACTCCGACATTTCTACTTCTCGTCTGCAAAAATATGGAGTCCTTTCAAATGGAGGATAATTATATCTGAAACATGAGAAGACTGTCTAAAATGAAGTCTTTATTTTTCCCGGTACTGCTTGATTTTTGCAATGATAATCCCTCAGCTTTCTTAAAAAGAATCTAGAAAGTTACTATCCTATTCTGGTTATCACCCTGTTTGTTTTTGGAATCACACTCATTTGCCACTTTTCCTTCCTCCAGGAAACAAATTCCTGCACGGGGCTGAACATCACCAATTGAGAAGCTTCTTCCTTTGATCGTCTTAAGAATGTTTTGAGTACAATAGTGCGCAGGTTAATTTCTGCTTAAAAAAGAAAAAAAGAAAAAACTTCTGCTTTTTGGCCGCATTATATATGATCTCCATCTTAGATTAACCTTAGATGCAAATGGAGCTTTGCCTTTTTTTTAATCCTCCTTAAAAACTGAACCCTTACCAAGCTCAAAACCTAATAGCTCTACCAGTTTACTTGAATTCAAATTTTCAAGATGGAGATTGCATGCACTGCTCAGACATTTACCTCCACACAATATTCAATAATCATCCTTCATTGAGACAACCCCACTTATAAACATTCTATGGGTGTTGGGAATACAACCTCTTGGTGTTTTTGTCTGTAATTGATTACAATGAGTTACCGTGAGCCCCACATTTAACTCAAGACTTCCTTGGTGTGGGGAACAAAATGAAGATTTCCCATACAGAGGAATACGACACGACTGGATCCCTGTTCCTTCAGAATATGTATGCAAGACCAAAATTGTCTTTCTAACACCTTCGTATTTTTTTTAAATCAAGGTAATGAGTCACTTCTTTATCTTGTGAGATCTGTTGAAACTGAATGCCGCATGTGTATCTAATGCTTTTAGGCCCACACTGTGCTGGAAATGAATTATACAGAGCAGCTGCTTTCTGCAGCTGTGGCATCTGAAGGATTACGACCCGTTCTTGCTGGTCCTCATTTGGGTACACCTGAAAATTTGTCATCATTGATAAAGAGATGTTGGGATACTAGCCCTAATATCAGGCCTTCTTTCAGTGAGATAGTTGATGAACTTGATTTGATTGATCAAGGATTAAAGAGACTACAGAAAGAAGGAAATGTGGTTGTGCAACCTACACCTGACCTGCAGCTCATAAAAGATCAGATTTGTCGAGAGAGTATTAACTGGTCTGATCAGGGGGAAGAAATCTCCAAGGGTTTGTCACTTGATAGAGAATTTGGCTCAACGATCTGGCTTGATCGTTCAAGTGATATTTTAGCATACCATCCCGTCCTGTCTTGGGGATCATTTGCTACATGTGGACGTAGGGAGACAATGGAGGACACCCACTTTCTTATGCCTCATTTATATGATGAGATGGACATTCATATGTTTGGTATCTTTGATGGTCATCGAGGTAACAGATTAGGAGCAAATTGGGAAAAAAAAATTATTTCCATTGCATCTGCATTAGAGAGACCAGCAGTATAAATTTTGTTTCACAATCACCTTTTATTTTAGCTTTTTGTTGCTTTATCAACACTCGAATTGGCATATATTTGGATGGATATGCTTTTATACTATAATTTGGTCACTGCTTCATGAAGATGGTTTGAGTTTGACTTGTGTTATCCAAACTCCTTTAGTCACCTAGCTATCTAATATATACTAGATACTATGACAGCCAATCACCAGAGAGAACGCAAATTGAAGGAAACTGTGATATCTTTTGCAGTTCTTCGGAGAAGTTGAAATTGCAAGCTGTCTTTATTATTGTATAAATTGCTAAAAGAACTGATTAGCTTATCTAAAGTTCCTTTTGTTCAGATTTTACTTAATAACTAGGTAGGCTATGTTTCCAATGTCTAGAAAGATAGAAAATTGAAAATAGTTTTCCTACTGAAAAACTCTGTAGCCGTCTTTTATGAAAGTAGATTTGAAAAGAAACCTAATGCTAAATTTTATAAAGTCTAAGATCATATTGAGGATCAGGGCTTGTATGATCAACATTATGAACTTATGATAAGTATTGATTGCATGGATTTCTCAAAATTTGAAGATAAAAGCTAATATAAACAAAAGTCCATGTAGTGAAGCATCTCATGGATCCATATATATCAAATATTACTGCTATTGGCAAGTATCAGTCTCGTTCTTGTGGATGCTTGTTGCTTCAAAATTTTGTAAAGATTCATAGTGTTTCCTTCAATGATTAGTCCCCGAGAGAGATGATGTTCTGTGTATGTGACATGTACAGGTGCAGCGGCTGCTGAGTTTTCTGCACATGCTTTACCAGCATTCCTTCAAAGTTTAGTCACCGACAGGTTTCTTCCCTTTCTGTCTGCCTACTGATTTTATGCCTATCTCCATCTAACAAATATAAATTATTCTGAAATTGCTGTGCTTATAAAATGCAGTCCTGCAGAGGCTCTGGTCAAAGCATTCATTCAGACGGATGTTGCATTTAGAAGAACACTTGATATGCATCGTAGATCCAAGGGTTTAATTAAGAAAGACTGGCATCCTGGTTGCACTGCAGTTGCTGCTCTACTGATTAAAAATAAGCTTTATGTTGCCAATGCTGGGGACTGTAGAGCCATCGTATGCAGGGATGGCCAGGCTATTGCACTAAGCAGGGTGGGCTAGGACGTCTATTTTCGTATAATGTGCTAATTATGATATGGTATTTATTTTGATGTTACTAAGTAATTGAGAACCATGAAGTAGGATCATGTTGCTAGCTGTCATGAGGAGAGAGAGCGCATTATTCAAGCAGGCGGTCATGTCAAATGGCAAGTGGATACATGGAGGGTTGGTGCTGCTGCTCTTCAGGTTATAACTTAAGATCATGTATCCTTTGTCTGTGATGCTATGTTGCATGGGAAATCAATGATACTGTGTAGTATCAATCCTAAATTGAAGTTGGATCTGGTGGACTGACATTTCTTTTGTTACTTAGGAACTGATTGACTAGGAGGAATCAGGCAGAAAGAAAAATCACATGTGATATTTATTTCTATCTTATTCCCATTATCTCGTTTGGTTGCAAAGATGATGATTGTGAAAAAATTTGATCTGGGGACTGTTTGCTACCAAAAAAGTGGGAATAACTAACTCCACATAAGGTTGGGTTTATTTATCGTCACAATATGGGAATATTAATTGCCAGTCTCACCCATTTTCACCCCTACCTTGCTGTCACACCCTGGGCACCTGTAGGCATTGGCCCACACCTCTGTCAATCCTGCCTGTGTTGATCCACCTCCGGCAACCCCATGTGCCATCCCAACTCCAGTGACCACCAGTGGCACTGTCTGACCTCTGGTGAGCCCCACCGGTCCTTTGCCATCATTCCCGCTCCTCGTTTAGCTACCGTGCTAGTAGTTTTACCATATTCTCAGGGGTAATAGTTATTCCCCGTGTGAATTAAATAATGTGATGTTTATTCCCGCCTTATTTATCGTGGTACTCCAAGTAATATTTTATTCAATTTCCACGTCATTTTTTCCCACCTCAAGTTTATAAGCTTGTGGCATTTCAGAAAGTTAGACAACAAATTTGGCATTGCATGGTGCTGAAGACTCGTCTTTCACTATGAAAGAAAACTGGCATAAATACTGCCGCTGATATTGGCAAATAGTCTGTCTTGCTTGAACTTACATCAAGGAAGCAAAATTTGCTGAGATGGAATCATGTAGGCTAGATATGGAACAATGTGTCGGACTTGTATAATACTTAATTCCTATTTCTGGATGCATTGCTCACAAGGAGTGTTCCTAGTAAAAAAATTCTGGGATGTTATGAGGATAAATGATTGTGCTCATTTACTTCTCTTTTTTGGTTAAAAAACAAGGTTACCCGCTCAATCGGTGATGACGATCTGAAGCCTTCAGTGACAGCAGAACCAGAGATTACAGAGACGTCCCTCTCAGAAGAAGATGAGTACCTGGTAAGACACACCCAAAGCCTCATTGACTTCGGGTTTTAGATATATTTTAATTTTTCTGTTCACGTATATGTAGTTCAAATAGTTTCAGATATAACTCAACTCCATTCTGAGTATCTCTTGAGTTTCTGTCATCCTTGTAGCTATACTTGAGCAACAATATTGCATGAAGATTCAAAGTAGTAGTTGCGCATGGCATGAATATCATAGCACTATGATATAACAAGCAAAATTAACACAATGCTGACTATGCACCAATGTATTAACTTAGCTTTAGAAGGTTCTCACCTGTTCTGTGACTTTTAAGAGATGCGAGGGGAAGAGAGGATCTTAAATCTTAAGGAGAAGAGTGTAGAGCTACGGCATGGCATCCCATTTTCCATGCATCCTCAAACTCTCTTTTCAATATGTCTACTCGCTGCCCATTAACACCCCCCCCCCCCACCTTATGGGCTCCTGATAGCGTTTATGGTGATGCCATCTCACAGTTTTTGTGAAATATGAAGGTTCACTATCAAAAATGTTTAGACCGGTTCTAAGGGAAGGCCCGAGAGTTGGATTGTGCTGTTGTCAGTCACTCCAGCCAATTTAATTAATCTAATGATTTTAATGCACTGTAACCTTGAACGAGTATTAGAGGCAGTGACAATAAAGAAGTTCTATTATAATTGGAATTTACAAGTTAAAATTATAAAAATAGCTGCTTGCCATCTCCTAGACATTGTGGACCTTACAAGTTCTATTCTAATGATTTTGATGATCTGTAATCTTGAATTTGAGTCTATCCTCTTATTCTAGTGATTTCAAATGCACTTGTTTATCTTTTTTTTGTTTTTTCATTTTATACTTTTGTTGAACCCATTAAAGTTGCTTGTACTTGGTGCTTCCATCGTCACCATCAGGTGATGGCAAGTGATGGACTCTGGGATGTTGTAAGCAATGAAGAGGCTGTAAGCATAATCAAGGACACTGTTAAAGAGCCCGAGATGTGTTCCAAGAGATTGGCAACGGAGGCGGTGGAGCGTGGAAGCAAGGATAACATTACGGTGGTGGTCGTGTTTTTGCGTCCTGTCTCTACAGCGGAGAGAATTTACTAAAATTGATGTGCATCAAATTGCTGGGTTTAGGAATTTACTACATGTGGGCATGGGTTCAAGAATGAATATAAAGAACTTGACTTACATGAATATTTCAAAATTTTGATTATTTGTTATTCATTATTTGGGTTTCTTTTCCAAGCATTAATTGTAAGTTTTAGTGTCCGGCATTGAAGGAACATCTATCTCACCTTTGCTTCAATTATGAAGGTTCTCTAGTATATTTTATTGAGAAATATAAAGATAATACATTTACAATATAAGTAATCAAGATTTGAATTCCAGTCCTTTTCTTGTACAAACCAAAGTTCGAGAGGAGTCAAATCATTTAAGCTACACTCGAGATGATCATTTCATGAGACGTTTTGATCCCATGGAGCTCAAAATAGGATTAGCACCATTAACCGCGCGTGATTTGCCTTCTGACAACTCCATTGAAAGCATCAAGCGTTGCAGAACTTTGCAATCCAAAAATCTCAAGCCTTGCAACTAATTAATTAGCAGTCGAAACAAAGGGAATCTAGAAATAGAGCAGAGTCCTAAAATCCGCATCACGAGGCCTTTCTACCGCCCAATTACAAGAAGGTATGGATTACACACGGAATAATGAATTCTGGGGAGGAAAACACCTAATTTGTTGATTGATTTTAAGCCTTCCTGGGGGACTAGGTGGACATTGAAGGAGACCTGGGCTCCTTGGCCGCTTTATCCGTCTTCTTTAGAAGAAGCACGGGATTGATGCTAGGAAGCACACCACCATGAGCAATACTCACACCTTGAAGCAACTTTCCCAGTTCCTCGTCGTTCCTCACAGCTAATGGAACATGCCTGGGAATTATTCTGTTCTTCTTCTTGTCCCTTGCTGCATTGCCAGCTAACTCCAGACCCCGCTTCAACAAAATCCCAGATCACCAAATTACAAATTATCAACCTAGTGATCAAAATCAACGCGAAACAACTGCGAAAGAGGGTAACGAAAAATCACCTCCTAGGCAAGGTATTCGAAGACGACGGCGAGGCAAACCGGAGCGCCAGTGCCAACCCGTTGAGCATACCGGCCTTCTTCAAGAATCGGCCAATCCGGCCCACCGCAAACTGCAATCCTGCTTAACGGACCGGGTTACCGGCTTCTTTTTTGGGTCACCACCTTTCCTGCCGGCTGCCCCTTTCTTCAGCTTCGCCGTGCCCTCCATTTTGCGCCAGGAAGTCAAAACGGACCGGGATGAGCTTGGGGATGATCTTCAAGAGCAGGACTAGACGATCAGAGTGTCAGAGATGGAGTGTAGCCGTTGAATTCGTAATCAATCAACGGTGGTGGGGTTTACGTTAGTGATCCGTGTGCTTAGGAATGGACGAATAGCATGGTAGATCTTTAAACCAAGGTGTGCTTTATACCTAATTTTACGAAATTGAATTAAT
>JAODPA010013896.1:0-13375 GCA_025585075.1 Nepenthes mirabilis
GATCATACGATAATAATTTTATTATTGTATAATCTTTAATTTTGTATGTTGTTTAGATTTAATATTATAAGTCGCATCATTTCTAACTTTTGAAGGCACAAGGATTGAATTTTCTTTCTTTCTAATTTGTGTAGAATTTTTTGATGGTGAAATTTTTTTGAATTATTGAAATTCTATCATCAATTATAAATTAAACTCTTGTGCCGATATGAAAATTATATTCTTTTGGATTCATACAAAAATAATTTATAAATTTTGACTAATTCTTGCCATCAATTTCCCAATACCACCGGCCTTTGAAATTCTTGATATAAATTTAGTCTAAATTAGACAATATATTTAGTCTAAATAGAAAAAACTAAATGATCTTCCCAAACTATCCATCCTTATGAATCAGAACATCAAACTTTTACAAAATAAGTTTAAATTCTTGATATAATTTAATGGGGACAACCGTAGTGGATTGGCCTAAAAAGAGGTTAGCTGGTCAACGATGATGTTGACCAGATTAGCGTCCTAGATGGGCCAAGCGTGGCCCATGGCAAAATCGGCCCTCACACATTTTTCTAAGCTCAACGGTCATCTGTCATAATTCTCCGCAACTCTAAAGATGGCAATATATTCTGTAATGAAAATTTTCCGAAATCACAGCACATCTTTGAAATAAAGCTCTCAAATCAGCGAAGCATCTTCAACAGTTACTACGCACGCCACCTCAGTAGAAGGTAAGGAATCCTCCTTTCTGACCGTTGCAACTGGGAATAGTGCCTGCATCTACACAAGGAAGGCAACAACCTTATCAAAAGGCAGGTATCTAGCCACGCCACCCAAGGAAGGCGGTAAGTGTCCACGGCTATAAAAAAGCTATAGAGACTCACTCCAATGACACACGAAACACGTTGAAAAGTCACAAAGAAAGCTCGTATGTTGAAATGCTCTCACATTTCTCGAATACTCAAGTTAGTCGAATCGCTCTAGCTCTCAACATCAAACTTCCTCTCTGGTTGCTAGTTCCCCACGAGCTTACTATACAGAGAGGTTACCCAGAATGGTGAACATAAGGGCTCAAGATAGCGTTCTTGCTAAGGAGGTCACCTCCCCCGACTACGACCACTCCGTTGGTAGTCGGGCCAGAGAACAACCTCCTCTGATCTTCTTGGCGATGGTGGAATAAATGAATAAAATATCGCAAATCCTCTAGGCGCTGTGTACGCCAGGACAAATTGAAGCAGGGGGCTCACTCCTTGTCAGCCCATACACCGGCCGCCTCGTCGGAGGGCCCCTAGGCCGGGCAGCTCACACGACACCATGGCCTCCCACTCCCAAAGCCACTCAAGGCTTGAGGGGAGATTGGGCCATGAGACCCCAAAGGAAAGCCCTAAGAGGAGAAATCTCAGATACTTCTGGGATGAGCAGAGGTCACTCGTACACTAGGGAGCCTCTCACGCCACCCGGCTAGCAAGCGACAGTAGCCGGTTGGTGCCGCACTGCATGGCTGAACGAATAGAGTTGAGAATTTACCTCAATTCTAAAAGATCTGCCACCTCCTCACAAGTAGAGGAGAAGGTCCGAAAGATCTGAAACTGCGTGTTTAAGAACGAGGACGGTGAGCATGCTGCCGACCTGAAAAGGTCTCCATTCACTATGAAAATATAAATGCAGCCATTGTCGCCCAAATTCCAGATGTCGGCCTTGGAGTCCTATAACGGAAGGATAGATCCCCTAGATCACTTGGATCACTTCTGTACCTTACTAAGCTTCCAGGGCTTGGAGGAGCCTCCATGTGCCAATGCTTCCTTCTCACCTTGAAAGGGGACGCCAAAATCTAGTTTTACTGGCTCCCCGCGAATTCTAACCGGAGTTTTCGGGATCTAGCCGATTTCTTCCTGGCCTAATATGCCTTTAGTCGCTGGGAAGAAAAATAGCCGTGGCACCTTGCTCACATCAAGCAGAGGCCAAACGAGAACATGTGGAAGTTCTTTGGATACTTCGCTGCTGAGGCGAGAAAAATACCAAAGCTCATCAACGAGGTGAAACGGAGCAGCTTCATTTCTACACTAGGTCCTGGCGACTTTTTCAAGCACTTACCCTACAAGGTCCAACAGACCTTTTGAGAAACTGAGTCCATTGCCAGGGCCTACATTACAGCATAGGAGGCCAATGAAGCAAAGCACCCAGAGTGAATCGACTATCCTCACTCCGCTCCAGCTAATGGAAAGAGGAAGAACGGGGGCACGGACAACTCCCAGATGAAGCAACTCAGGATCGGGCCACCAGCGCGGAGGGAATACCGGCCGATAGACCCGACTCCGCTGAACGATACACGGGCAAACATCCTTATGCAAATTTATGGGGAGAAGTTTGTCAAGTAGCCAAAGCCACTAAAGAACACAGAGGGAGGAGATTCAGCAAAATATTGCGATTTTCATTAATCTCTGGAGCACACCACGGAAGAATACAAGACGATGTAGAGGAAGATCGAGGAACTAATTCGAAGAGACTATCTCACCAAGTTCTCGAGGAATCCTAGACAAAGTTCCGGCACCTCCAATGGGGAGGGGTCCGATTAACCCTAACCGCGGAATCGGGTCATAACTGGTATAGTCAACATGGTGACTGCCAAGCCTCCCAAGACAAGCCAGGAGGGTCACCAAGAAAGAAAAATTGGGTGCAAGAAACAGAGGGTGGAGGAACAAGTCATTAGTTTTAACGACAATGATATGGCGTATGTAATCTCCTCCCATACTGATCCTCTGGTTGTATCTGCGCTCGTTTCAGATGGTACCCATGACTACCAATTGAAATAAGTTTTTGTCGATAATGAAAGTTCAAAATATTTGCTTTATCTCAATATGTTCTTTAAATTGAGATTAGAAAAGTGTCAACTCAAACTGATCGAAGGGTCGCTATATGGAATAGACAGCGTACCTGTGGCTGTCCAAGGGATAATATAACTAGAGCTCACCTTGGGCATGTATCCCAAAATGGCGAGCAGCACGTTTACCTTCTTGATAGTTGACCAGCCCTTCGCATACAACGCTATACTAGGTCAGCTGTACCTGGCAGTGTTCGGGGCCGTCACGTTAATTTTCTACTTGAAAATAAAATTTCCAACAATATGTGGAATTGACGAAGCGTTAGGTGACCAAGTAACCGGACCGACTTGTTACATGGCCCAAGTAGCACCAAGCGACAACAAAGGACCAGCGGAAGAGTTTGACCATCAAGATGAAGCGACCCTGTAACAAGTATAGTATGGCGAGACCATCGACCTTGTACCAATGGATCCCAGCAATCCAAAAAAATGTGTGCAAATAGGAGGCTTGCTCATTGGATTCCTGTGTGACAAACTGATTAGCTTTTTAAGGAGTAACGTAGATATCTTCGTGTGGATGCCCGCCGACATGCTTAGGATTCTGGTTGGAGTAATGGCCCACAAATTGGGCTTGATCCCAGCAGCAAGCCCGTCAAGCAGAAACAAAGAAACACTTTGTCGAGAAGCTCATAGCCATCTGAAAGGAGGTGAAGAAGCTGTTGGACGCTGGGTTCATTAGGAAAGTCTAGTACTCAGATTGGTTCTCCAACGTGGTACTGGTTAAGAAGAGCAACAGAAAATGACGGATATGCGTCGATTTTATCGATGTTAACAAAGCCTGTCCAAAAGATAGCTTCCCATTACCCAAAATTAACCTACTGGTGGACTCTACTTCTGTGCACGAGTTGCTAAACTTCATGGATGCATATTTCGGCTATAACTAGATACGGATGAGCTCGGAAGATGAGGAACACACCTCCTTCATGACTGACGAGGGAATCTACTGTTATAAAGTTATACCTTTCGGTCTAAAGAACGTGGCAGTAACATACTAGAGGCTTGTGAACAAAATATTCAAAAAGTAGATCGACCGTAATATAATATGGAGGTGTACATGGATGACATACTCGTCAAGAGTAAAATCACCAACGGCCATATTCATGATTTGGCTGAAGCCTTCGAGGTACTCTGTGCTCACCAAATGAAGCTGAACCTCTTGAAGTGTGTCTTCATGGTATCCTCTGGGAAGTGCTTGGAATTCATTGTCTCTCAATGAGAGATCGAGATAAACCCAGAGAAACTCAAAGCTCTCACGGATATGACCCTACCACGGAGCATTAAAGATGTCCAGAGATTTACAGGGAGATTGACAGCACTGTCCCGTTTCTTGGCTAAGTCTGGCAACAAGTACTTGCCCTTCTTCAAAGCACTGATGGGAACGAAGGCCAATCGTTTTCAGTGGACGGTGAGATGTCAAGCCGCATTTGATAAATTGAAGCAGTACTTAGCTAATCTGCCACTACTAACATTGCCAAAAGAATGGGAGGAGTTATATCTTTACCTAGTAGTATCAGAGGTGGCACTGAGCTCCGTCTTGATACGCTAAGATTCTGACGCGCAGTAGTTGGTCTACTACTAGAGCAAGATATTGATTGGTGCAGAGACTCACTACCCACGAGCCGATAAGTTAGCCTTAGCGGTCGTCTTCTCAACTAGAAAGTTAAGGCCATATTTCTAGAATCACCGTATAATCGTTTTAATCGACCAACCGTTGAAAGGAATCCTTCAAAGCCTGATGCCTTTGGACGGCTAGTTAAGTGGGCTATCGAGTTGGGAGATTTCGACATCGACTTCTGACTTAGGCAAGCCGTCAAAGGGCAAGTGCTAGTTGACTTCATCGTCGAGACCACAACCCCAATCGTGGATGTGGATTGCACCTGCGACGTAGATCATCACGCTGAAGCATCGGATTGGGTTCTCCATGTGGACGGCTCATCGACCAACTCGGGCAGCGGGGCAGGAGTGGTCCTAAGGATGCCAGACGGTTTCAAAGTGAAGCACTCACTGGAGCTTGATTTTTCGGCCACCAACAATGTCGCTGAGTATGAAGCTTTCATGGCGGGATTGCAACTCGCCAAAGAGTATTTGGCTAAACGCCTAGCCATCTACAGCAATTTCGAGCTAGTCATCAACTAGATCCATGGGAGTTTCGAAGTGTGAAACCCTCTCCTAGCCAAATATTTGGCTAAGGCAAAGAGTACGATCCTAGGGTTCAACAAGCTCAACCTAGTTCATGTCTCGAAAACTGAAGACTGAAAAGTAAATCAGCCTGCAAGGGCAACTGCTACTGAAAACCCAGAACTGTACTCAAGGATCATGTGGGAGGTCTTTAGAACTCCCAATGTGGAAGAGTAGGAAGCCATCCAAGTCTTTGACGGAGAGAATTAGATGTCACCCTATTGGAGGTGCCTCGCAGACGGTTCCCTACCAGAGAACCCTGACGAAGCCAAGCGGATAAAGAAGACAGCTGGCTGGTAAACTATGGTCGATGGAATACTATATCGTTGAGGATACTCGACTCCATACTTCCGGTGCGTTACTTCTGAGGAGGCAGATTACGTGATGAGTGATGTCCATCTTGGGATCTGCGGATCACACATTGGCGGCAAGAACCTGGCCTTCAAGGTGATATGCCAAGGTTACTACTAGCCAAAAATAAAAAAAATGCCTTGGAATTTGTGAAGAGATGCGAGAATTGTCAACTTCATGGCAATCTTTACCACTAACCTAATACGGAGTTAAGAACCCTCCAGACGTCTTGACCGTTCGTATAATGAGAACTCGATATTCTCAACCCATTTTTCATTGCAGCTAGTCAAATGAAATTCATTATTATAGGCATTGACTACTTTACTATATGGGTTGAAGCCACCCTGTTGGCCAAGATCACTGAGAATAACACCATAGAGTTCATCAGGTAGAGCATAGCCAGCAGATTTGGCATTTTCGAGGCCATCATGACTAACAACGGAACCCAATTCTAAAAAAAAAATACTTCACTAAGTATTGCACAAATTTAGTTATTAGGCTGGTTCACACTCGGTAGTATACCCCTAAGCGAATGGACAAGTGGAGGTTATCAATAGAATACTATTGTATGGTCTGAGGACCGAATTGGAGGACGCAGTAGGCTCCTAAGTTGACGAACTATCCTCCATATTATGGTTATATCGGACAACTCCTAAGAAACTAACGCGTGAGACACCTTTCAGTCTTTGTTACGGGATTAAGGCTGTGATCCCGGTGGAAATAGGGCTCCTAATTCTTAGGGTCAAAACTTTCGAGGCAACTCTTAGAAGATCAGGGAGCACCTAGAACTGTTAGAGCACCTAGACCTGTTGGAGGAGGCTCGGGTCGTAGCAGGAATGCACACGGCTTTCTACCAACAACGAATCACCCACTATTTCAACAAAAAAGTAAAGGCGCGACAATTCAAAATTGGGGATCTCATTTTGTAAAGCATAGAGGCCACAGGCAATATAACAAATAGGAATAAGCATTCCCCAAATTGGGAATGCCTATTCCTTGTCTCAGCCGTTCTGCAAAATGGGGCATACAAACTCCGAACTCAGAACGACATGTTGGTTCTGTGGACGTGGAATGTCGTCCACCTAAAGTGCTATTACCAGTGGAAGGTCACGCTGGGTCCAAGTAGGTCATATGTATAATCTGAGGCATACTTATAAAACATATTATTCATAAAAAATACCCCTTTCCTTTTCCGTGTGGTTGTTGTTAAGTTCTCTACTCCCTTTCTTTTTTCTTGTCTCCATATGAATGCTTGCTTGCAGGTTGCATGAGAAACAGTCGACCTAGATTGCCCCTAAGTTAGGTGGGTATTCACTCGCTTGCAATTAAATCTTAATTACCTAAGTGGCCCATCAGAGGTCGAGTTAAACCTTGGTCATCGAAGTGGCCCGACAGCGATCGAATTAAATATTGGTTATCCAAATGGCTCGTCAACAGTTGAATTAAACCTTGATCATCCATGTGACCCGTCAGCAATCGAATTAAACCTTGGTTCTATCCCAAGTGGCCCGTTTGCAGTTGAACACAAAACCTTAGGAGGCTTACTTGGCACATGTACAACGATCCCCTCCCACGAGAGATAGCACTGTCAGTCTATGACGGTCAGTAAATTGGGGCAAAATGCGAGATAATTAAAACTACAATAGAATGTGAGACGCCCAGACTAAGGACCTGGGAGCCACCACTTGATACAAAAACACGATAAAATCGATAAAGAGGGTGATCGTATATAGTGAATGCATGCAAGAGATTTATAGGGCACCTTGCAAAAGAAAACCATGACTCATCCTGGTGGCTGCTCGTAGTTGAAAGGTCCCTTGGAGAATAAGGTGTAGGCCTCCGACCATGGTCGAGCAGATAATCGACTACCTCTGATCGACGAGAGGCTCTGGTATTTCTCAAATCCAGAATGCTGACTAGAAAGTGGGGATCTGCCAGGGAAGCAATCTTCTTGCTAAAGTGAATTCTAGCTTGAAAACGCTCCTCCAGGATAGGAGCCACTTCTTTGGGACGATCTTTTGCATGGCCCGCGCATATGCATCAGAAGCTTCTTATAGCCGGTCGTTAGACTCCAATGAAACCTGGTCCTGGTAGTTAGCTTACTTCTGGTTCTACAGCGCATCATCTCCATGCGATGACAAAAGCTCGCAGGACCCCCTAGCAAGCTGATAAACAAAGAAAAAGGAGTCAGCAAAGAGGAATGGAAAACACTTAATCGCAGGGTTACACAACAAACATACCTGGTGAGGAGGGCCAACATGCTCAGGGTGGGGGCTACCCGCGAAGAACCCTGAGGGTCAAATTGAGGAAGACATGGGTGGGTCCACTATTCATCGTCATGCTCCGCAACGGTATTTTTCTCACCGCTCTCGGACCCCGCCCTCTCGTCATCACTCCCCTCCTCAAAGGATGGCCCTAGTGAGTGAGGAGGTGATTCCTTTGGACCCTAGTTGAGTAAAGTGTGAATATCAATTATATTTTCGTCAATCATGATGGAGGCAAAAGAGGCTATGGAGCAAGGCAATGAGGCGAATCGTTGGAGGCATCGCTATTATATCAACGAAATTTCCTGCCAAAAACGGCGTTGTATGGAGTCCAAAGGATCGCGTCACTTTTGCGTGAAGCGACACGCTTTTACCCAATTAAACTTCCTCATAGAACGAGGAGACAAACGTCTAAGCATTTCATCAAGTGGGCAGCCAGAGATGGGTAATGTCCAGAGACAACTAGAAAAGGGTCGTACAAGTATGCCGACCGACACAAAACAAAAAAAGGAGAGGAAAAAGTAGTGCGAAGGGATGAAAACTGAAGCGTTGATGGAATAGATTTTTTTTCATTAATGAATATCACTATACAATGACTGTTACACGAAAGGCAAAGTCCTCACGTGCCGTTGCTGCATTGTTCTGTAGATCAAGAACGTCCACAGGGAAGCCAAGTGACACCAAGGGAGCGATCCGTGTACAAAGGTTGATACCTTCCCAAACTCGGGATCTTAGCAATGGGCCCACCTCCTCTGGGTGTAGACGAACCGCCATCTCAACTTCGAACGAGTTGCCGCTTAGCTTTTGTTGCCCGAGCTTCCAAGCTATCCAACCTCCCTCTCAACTCTGCCAACTCAGACTTGATAGCGACATTTTCCTCATGTTCTTGAAAGGATTAGGTAACACTCTCGTCCCTATCTCACTGGACCTAGGCGGCAACGGCATCTGAGCTACTCAGGAGTTCCGATAGCCGGAGAATCTCCTCTTCTCATTCCTCAATCATCTCCACCTGTTGGCGCAAGCCTTTCGCCATGGCTCCCATTATTCTCTGGTCTTGTGATCACAAAAGAAGTAAGAACCAAGATCAATCAAACTAAGCCAACGGGGTCAAGAGAGGGAGGAGGGATCTATGCGAGAGTTTACCGTTAAGGACTTGTGCCCTTTTTTTTCGGTGCGTTGCTGTGGCTCATGGTTATGCTGTGGAGCCTCCTCCGATGGGCCGGCAGGGAGACTAAGTTGGGAGGCCACTTTAGGCAACTCACTAGTGATTGCGGCTTCCTCTGTACCTTTGGCTCCATCAAAAGGAACCTCCAATGGAGTGGCTTCTGCGGTGCCTGTCACTGCAAAAAAAAAGGAGCAAAAGAAAGGCCAATGTCACCAAGATCAACTAGCTCCATAGGCAACTCCACGGCCGGTTTCTCTAGCCTAACAACTTCAAATGCCAACTCCACTGGCGCGACTGAAGCCATAGAGTGGCCCGACAACGGCGGCACAATGCCAGCTCCTCCCAATGTAATCTGCCAGGTGATTTCCACTTCTCGCAAGCTAATAGAAGCCCACACATCAGAGCGCTCACCAACGCCAGCCGGCTAGCCAACCAACCATGCGATAATTTATCTTAGTAGAGGACGAAGAGGAAGGCATAACAGAAGTAGCCTTCTTCCTTCTGGGGCTGCTAGGTGGGTCGTCGATCACGAGCTCCCCTGCTTTCCTTTTGGGCTGCGACCAAAGTCAGTGGTAGAGCCTTGAACTTTTGGATGGGAGGAGGAGATCCCCAACTAGCCCAATCAGCCTCTTGATGGGACACCAAGTGGTCCCTTCTGAACTCGTTCGGATGCTCCCTCACTAGCCACAATAGAGGCGCCACGATGTCCACCTTCGCTTTGGAGGGCTGCCTAGAGAAGGCCTTGGGAATGCTGCCCCACTCTCTGGACAAAGGCCAGCCGTTTGAGACTTTAATATAAAAGAATCGGTCCTTCCAGTTCTTCACATATTCATATATAGCGTCAATGATGGGCAAGTCCCTGGGGTTGAGAGAGATCCAATCCCCACTTTGGGTGAATCGAAAGATCATCCTCACAGCCTCTACCGTCAGCATCCTCGAATGGTTGTGGAAAAAGATGCAGAGGGAGTAGAGATAGCGCACGGTGTTGGCATGAAACATTGCATTGGGATGTGCAAGGACCCGAAAATGGTGAGCAGCTCCTCTGGGACAGGAAGATGAAGCCCACTCCATATATGTGACTCATAAACAGTAATGTATCCAGTAGGAGGAGAGCATGCCCTACCGTTCTCATCCGAAACAAATAACACGATGAAATGCGAGATGTTGTACTGCACGTAGTGTCCTGGCGTCATTGTGAGTAAGAATGGAAGCAATTTTGCTAACGGAGGGCGACATGAAGGCAAAGAAAGAAAAGAAGCAGAAGAGCAATCGTTGAAGAAGAAGAAGAGAAGCAGGAGGAAATTTCAAGTCATCCCTCCACTTCTTATAATGATCGTTGCCACAAAAAAACAAAGGGATGCGTCAAAAAGGAACGTTAATCATGAACGACACATGCCGCTTGAGGAGAGGGCCAAAAACCAAATCAAATCGCCCCTCACATTTATTGTGGGATTTCGGCCGTCACCCAAGGCGACACGTGCCAACAATTGATGGGAAGCTCAGAAAGACGCCAGGCCCCAAGCGGTTTAGCTACTCAAGTGCCTTGTCAGCGGCAATATAAAGTAATGCGTCAAAGGCATGCTCTCCGAATCCAAGGGATACAGTCAAAGAATCCAGTCAACGCTCGTTTTCATTCAGTTCACCGGGTTCAAGCTTATGATTAAAGAATCCGATCAATGACCTACTCCGTTCTGGTCTCCGGATTTAAGTGCTTGGTCAACAAATCGGTTAGCAACCATTCCATTTTCAACCCGTTTCTAGAATTAGGAGATATAATCAACGGATCCTGTCAACCTTCACTCCGGAGTGCAGAACGACAAATAACTTAATATGTGGGGTGATGAAAGACGTAGCCCAAAAGCAACAACAGGTCTCCTCATCCACTTCCTCCTCACAAGTTGCGCGGCCAATAGTGTCCCATCTTGTACATGCCAAAGGATGGGAATCCTGGACACCAGCATGGGGGGCCAGTGATGGGGATGACCGTAGTGGATTGGCCTAAAAAGAGGTTAATGGCCAAAAAGCCATAGTGTCCCATCTACCCTTGGCCGGTCAACGACGACGTTGATCGGATTAGCGTCCTAAATGGGCCAAGTACAACCCATGGTAAAATTGGCCCTCACGCTATTTCCCAAGGTTAACGATCATCTGTCATAATTCTTCGTAACTCTAAAGATGGCAATCTACTCTATAATGAAAATTTTTCAGAATTAGAAGATATCCTTGAAGGAAAACTCTCAAATCAGCGGAGTATTCTCAACGGTTACTGCGCACGCCACCTCAGCAGAAGGCAGGGAATCCTCCTTCATGACCGTTGCGATCAGGAATGGTGCCCGCATCCATATGAGGAAAGCAACAATCTTCTCAGAAGGTGGGCATCTAGCCACGTCACCTAAGGAAGGTGGTAAGTGCCCACGGCTATAAAAAAGCCATAAATATTCACTCCAAGGACACATGAAAACACGTTGAAAAGGTACAAAGAAAGCTCGTACACTAAAACGCTCTCACAATCTCTCGAATACTCAAGATAGTCAAATTGCTCTAGCTCTCAACATCAAACTTTCTCTCTGGTTGCTAGTTCCCCATGAACTCAGTATACAGGGAGATCGCTCACCACGAGCGTTCCACAATCAAAGCCACTCTTCACGAGTGCACCTCCGATTCATATACTTCAATCCCTTACCCAGCATTTATCTTTGCATCCTTTCTTTTTCTTCTTATTCTTCGAAGGTAAGATTACTGACTTGAATATCAAAGGATAAATCGGATAGCAAGTCTCGCTGTCTTCCTCTGATTCCTTGTTGTTTGTTGTAATGTGTAGGATCCCAGACCAGTGGGACGGCGACCGGAATCCAAAAAGCAGTTCAGCCCGATTCCGTTTAGAGTTTGGATCCAGGACATATTACAATTCTTGGAAAATGTAGGTAGAAAGCTCAAATCTATGTTCAATAATATGAATTATGAAAATCTATATTATTGCACAAACTTACCAATATGACATTTCACAAATCAATCTTCTATAAATTAAGGCTAAATCAATCTGTCCAAATTAGGTTAGTTAAATAATTTTCCATCATTATCTAATTTTCAACGACCAAAAATATGACTTTCAATTAATTTTCACGTCAAAAACCGATCTATTAGCACAACAGTTTTCTAGTGTTTGAGATATTGTTCAAACACCACATTGGACGTCAGAACAGACTTATTGCATTCAGGTTACCGTTTGAATACGACATTGAACGTCACACAAAATCCTTCAATTCTCAAATGAAATGAACTCTAAATAATTTTAAATTCAAATACCTTTACTTTATTCATAATATTATCATATAAAAGCATACATCAAATAAATTAGCTTGATTCTAAAAAATATAAATATTTGGAGAATACCATTGATGGGATATTTGTTTTAAACAGAAACTCATGGAGGCGACAAACACGGGTCTTCCCCTTATAACAATAGCTGGGCGGGGGTGCCATGCATACTTCTTTGCATGATCAGCACGAAGAAAAACATTATTGATATTTGATTGTTAGAGAAACCAATGTTAGAGAAACCAATGACAGGCAACCAAAATGGTTAAAACATAGTGAAAAGTTTCTAATTTGGCCACTGACAGAGAGTGTATCGTGGTAGCCAAGGCTTCAACCTTCATGTATCCCTGGGCCACCAACCAATCTTTATAGGTTTCTATCGAACCACCGCCAAAGAACTTGGTTGTGTATACCCATTTGAATGTTCTTCAAGGTTTAGATTTTGGATGGTATGGCGCTACGCCAATTGGAATAAGTTGCAGCTTGAGAGTAGCTTGCAAGATCAATATGCTTACTCAAGGCAGAGAGGAGACATATATAACGAGGAGAATAATTATTATATGACATAAGGCCAGCAAGGGGATAGACCGTACCTGGAGGGCACTAAGAAGAGTTGGGAGGAACTTGAGGCTCATCAGGAAAAGTGGGGCAAATGAAATCTCTAAGGCAGGTGGGATGTTGTATATGTTGTTGAGTCGTTTTACATAATGACTTCTATCAAGGATGAGGAAGGACAACCGGTGTAGAGGTAGATGTGTGTGTTAGGATTTAGGATACTTTTTTTATGAGTCATACTTTTAATAAATGGATCATCTGGATATTTGCTTTTCTAATTCAAGGACTCGCACGAGCGAATGACTAAAGTGGCGTGGGAAACATCATTTGATAGATGCACGAGCGGGCACTCATGCTTGGGAAAAAATGGGTGCATGCTTGTAGATAGTAGAATGAGTGTGGCTCATGTGCAGTCAAGGGGGTGATTGTGCTCAGATAATAGAATAATTATATTTAAGGGGCACTCGTGTGTGACATGTTCCACTATTCGTTCTTCATGCATACTTGAAAGGCTCACGTATGCGACATTGAGCAGTAAACTCCTTTGTATTTTTGTGAAAAAATTCGAGGATAATTTTGATATAAGAGGCACCGTAGGATGAGTAAGTAAGAACAGAAAGAAGATAAAGAAGTTTTATATTTGATTATGATTTGATTTGAGTTTTATTC
>JAODPA010013907.1:0-13374 GCA_025585075.1 Nepenthes mirabilis
AGAAGGAGAGGGAGAAGAGGAAGAAGGAAGCGGCGTGGTTGGTTAGTAGCGGCTATAGGAGGGTAGATCGGCGGCGGAGACGCTCAGTGAGGAGAGATCGTTGAGGAGGTTGGCAACGGCCATTGGAGGCATCAATGGTGGTGGCAACAAAGCGAGGAGGAGACTATGCGTCGGTGGTCAACAGTGGCCGTAGGAGGATCAGCGGCGTGGCATGCAGCAGAAAGTCCGCGTAGGAGGGAGAGAAGGTAGCCACACGGATAAAGAGAGAAGGAGACGCATTGGCAGGGGAGAGAAAGCTCCGTTTGGATAATTCGGAGCATCCTTTCTTCTGATCTACTTGGTATAAAGTAGAAGCAAGTTTCTTACGATTCTATCATTTGCTTGATTTTGCATCTAATATATTTTTATTCCAATTTGAAAGTTTTAAGATCGTGGGTATACTTTTAATTAACCCGTTTATTTTCTTGTGCACACATGACCTTTTTACCGATTGATTGAAATATTTGTTCTGTTTCTATTAATATTTGAAGACTTTGTAATTTTTTGAAAAAATAGATAATTTTCAGAAACTGTATATATTTATATCAATATGTCTATAGAGTATAAAATCTTACATTAGACCATATATTTTCACATGTATGTGTCGGATCGTGGTCACTATATTTAAATTTGGATATTGGATATTCTGGCCAATTTCCCACGGGGAGATATTTGCTATTGAAAATTTCTTTTCGCCAACAGGAAAGGCTTGAACGTAGTGATCCTTCTCTTTGGATGATTTGATTAAACATTATACTATATTCAAACTTCCTAATATATCTAACAATTTGAGAAATTGTACTCAAAATCGCAGGTGATAAAATATAGTGAGTAAGTTTACTTATGGGAGATGGAGTACATAGGTGGCCTAACATGTTACCCTTATTTGTATTTGATTTTAGCCTAAGGTTATAGGGTTAGAAGTAATCTTTTTCTCAAATTAGTCTTTAAATAATCAAAACTTAGATTTAATATATATTTTGTATTTTTGTATAGATTTAGATATTTGGACTTGCGTTTTGGAATTAAATTTTGGACATGGATTTAAGATTCACAGATTTTGCCCACAAAAAAATAGACTTCCATGGGGAGGGAATATGTGACAGTATTTTCTTCAGGCTTGTTCTTATTTGATTTCTGCATTGCTTTTGTATAATTTATCTACATATTTCTATATACACGATTAATTCGCGTACACTTGTATCGAATCGGAACAACGTTGGTCAACCTGTTTAACCGTTTGTTAGCCCGTGATAAACAAAAGTGTAATTGGTATTAGAGACAAGTGCCTTATTTTCTTGTGTCTGGGGAGGGAACAGGTGACACTGTTCTCTTCGAGCTTGTTCTTGTTTGATTTCTATATTACTTTTGTATAATCTATCTGCATATTTCTACATACACGATTAATTTGCGTACACTTGTATCAAATTGGAACAACGTTGGTCAGCTTGTTTTACCGTTGGTCAACCCTTGATAAACAAAAGTGAAATTGGGTGGTCCCGGAGGTGGTCCAGTCAACTGACTTTGTAAGAGTGTGTGAAGAACATTGTGTCGTAGGATTGTGTTGAGAAAATTTTGTAAAAAGTCGTAAAGAAATTAGGTAATAACCACCTGGCTGAGTGAACTTATCAGGGAAGATAGTTCAGCTTCGAATATGACAATAAATTCTAGAGAGTTGTTATTTATACCTAGCCATTACACTAGAAAAAAATTTGTCCCAAATATAGATCTACTTAGAAAAGAATTTATGTTTGATAAAAATCAGTATGCTCGAGAATGGTATTTTAAGAATTTTTCTAAAAATGAATTAGAATAGTATCGAATACTTTGGAAAGAAACAATGATATTAGACGAAAAAATTTACCATTTTTTGAATGATTTCTACCCTACATCCGAAACAAGAAAATCAAAGAAAATAGGCGAGTAAAATCTATTGAAAAAGAAAAATGTAAAGATGAAATATTTTCAAAATCATTTAAAGAATATCAGACCGTAAATGAAAACATAATAGTAAAAAAAGAAATATCTATTAGTACAACTGACCTTGATGATACGATATCTTCTTCATCTGATAAATCAGATAGAAATACTAATGATGAACCTATAAGTAATTATGAAATTGAAAATCCTAAAAATCTTTCTAAGTTACCTGAAACTTTGGCTATTCAAACTATTGATGCACCTTTACCATCTGAAGATAGTAAAGTTGATCAAAAAATTAATAGACTAAGAAATATGCCTAATTATTTTATAAAAAATTATTATCTAGGGCCTACACCACTTGATATACAATATAAAGAAAGATATCAATATTCTCCGTGAATCTATGATGCTAATAATACATATTAATGAAATATTGGTGGCAAATCTAAATATGAAATTACTTATTTATTACATGATATGAAAATTACTACTTCTACTTATCGTGTCTGTAATATAATAATAACTGAACCCAATGCTACTAAGTTACTCGTGATTGGTTTTAGTGAAACTTTAAAATATAGGTGGAAAAATACTTTAACTGCTAATGAACGAAATTATATTTTAAATCACACTGACTCTGTTCAACAAAAAGGATTAAATGGAGAAATCCAATTTATCCAAAGACCGAATTTTTTGAAAATTCTAATTATTACTATTAGTCAAGCATTTTTAGAAAATATTGAAGATGATTATTTAAGTTCTCATATAATTTTGATAAATCTTAGATGTCCTACTCTTCAAGACTTTTGTTGGTATAAAAATATATTTTTCACTCATATCTTTCGAAGACAAGACTGTAATAAATCACTCTGGAAAGAACGATTTATTGTTGGTCTTCCTTCACTCTTTGCTAAACGAATTATGATCAAGCTCACAGAATTAGGAGGAGGTCGAGCCATTCAATGGAATCAAATGACCTATGGTCAATTATTTACCTTTATTAAAAGAGAAGGATTACAATTATGTCAAGAACATAAAGAACAAACAAAACTTTAAAATGATAAAAAATAATTTAAAACTCAATCAGGTACTTTTTGTTATCAATATGGTATAGAAAAATTCAAAACACATTCTCAACAAAAATCTAGATATATTTTCAAGAAACCCTGTCAATTTAATTCTTATACTCCACATAAAAAAATTACGATAAAAAAATAAACCTCTCAATTCAAAACTTCTTATCAACCGCAACATTCAAAAATAGTCTGTTGAAAATGTAAACGACCTGTCCATATGACAAATCAGTGTAAAGTGAAAAGGAAAATTGATGAGATATTCAAAGAAGATCCACACTTGAGCAATAAGCTAACCGCTCTATTATTAAGTGATACTGAATCTGAAAATGACTCTGTTCCTGATTATGAAACTGCTAATCTTAATGAAGAAGTTAATGAATCGACAGAAATCTTCACTAAATCAGAAACTGAAGAAAATGAAACTATATATCATAAACATTTATGTACTTGCAGTGTTCAGCTTAATATGCTAAGGTCTAATAATGAAACGGAATTCTTACTTGAGATGATAGGTAAAATTGATGATTAAGAACTAAGATGACAATATTTAAAGAAGTTAAAGAATTTATTAATTACAATACCAAAAGAATCAGAAGAATTTAGTTTAACAAAAATATTTAATAAATATCCTTCTCCCTCTTTATTTCAGCAAGTAATGACTGGTGATTTACAATGAGAAATTAAACAATTAAAAACTGAAGTGAACGAATTAAAGGATAATTTACAAGAGATCAAATTTAATGAATTACAATTAAATACACGTCTCGCTATTATAGAATCTAAACAAGATATAGAAGAAGAATCAAATCATAATTATGAAGTACAATGTACTGATCAAACTAAATATTTATAGCTAATTTTAAAAATTAATTTTCAAAAATGGTATTATTAAATTATCCTAGTTATAAACAATGAATATTATTTAAAACTGATCGCCTTATTAGATACTGGTGCCGATCAAAATTGCATTCAAGAAGGATTAATTCTGACAAAGTATTATAAAAAAATAACAGAAAAATTACATACGACAAGTGGATTAAAATTAAATATCAAGTATAAACTTACACGTGTAGCAATTTGTAACTAAGGATACTGTTTCAAGTAAACATTTATATTAGTTAAAGATTTACAACAAAATATTATCTTAGACACACCATTTTTTACTGAAATATTTTCCTTCACAACTTCTGCTGAAGGTATTTCTACAAATATTTTAGGATCACCTGTCTTATTTCCATTTATATATCCAGTTAAACAAAAAAAGATACAAGAATTATAAGAAACATCAATATTTAAAAAAATAAATCTAATCATTAAAAAAAAGAAATTAATTATTTACAATAAGAAATTCAAACAGCAAATATTGAACAACAACTAAAACAATCAATAGTACAAATAAAAATTAATAATTTTGTTCAACGTTTTGGAAAGGAAGTATGTTTTACCTTACCAACTGCTTTATGGAATCAAAAATAATATCAGGTTTCTCTACTGTATGAATCCGATTTTCATGAAAGTAAAATTTCTACTAAAATATATCCAATTCAAATGAATTAAAAATTACTAGAATATTATAAGAAGGAGATTCAAGTCTTCTTGACAAACAATTGATTCGAACTTCTAAATCATCCTAGAGTTGTTCTGCCTTTTATGTTATGAATAATGCTGAAAAAGAAAGAGGTGTACCTCGATTAGTTATAAATTATAAACCATTAAGTAAGGCATTCCAATGGATTCGATATCCTACACCTAACAAACGCGATTTAATTAATAGATTATACAATGTAAATATTTTCTCTAAATTTGATATGAAATCAGGTTTTTAGAAAATTCAAGTCCAAGAAAAGGATCGTTATAAAACTATTTTTATAGTACCCTTTGCCATTACGAATGAAACGTTGTACATTTTGGATTAAAAAATACTCCTTCAGAATTTTAAAATATAATGAATCAAATATTTAATCCGTATACGTAATTTATTATTGTCTACATCGACGATGTGTTTGTATTTTCTACTTTCCTTGATCAACATTTTAAACATCTTTATCAATTCCTGAATATTATAAAAAAAAATGGATTAATTGTATCCCTACCAAAAATTAAATTATTTTAAACAAAGATAAGATTTTTAGGTTTTAATATCTATTAACATTCAATAACACCCATTCAAAAATCAATTGAATTTGTTAATAAATTTCCTAATGAAATCAAAGATAAAACTGAACTATAAAAATTTCTAGGATGTTTAAATTACATTGCAGATTTTATACCAAAATTAAGGCAGATATGTAAACCACTATATCAACATCTTCAAAAGAATCCTCCTACCTGGACTAATGAACACACTAATGTTGTTAAATAATTAAAACAACAAGTTCAGTATTTTTTATTTTTAGGAATCCCACATCATCAAGCGTTACTTATTATAGAAACTGATGTGTCTGACTTAGGTTATGACGGCATACTAAAGCAAAAATTAGCAACAGCTAATTGTTCGATTTCATTCAGAATTATGGTTAGGACCATAAAAAAATTATTCAACCATCAAAAAAGAAATTTTATTCATCGTTTTATGCATCTCAAAATTTCAAGATGATTTATATAATAAAAAGTTTTTATTACGTATTGATTGTAAAGTTACAAAAGATGTATTACAAAAGGATGTAAAAAACTTGGTCTCTAAATAAATATTTGCCCGTTGGCAGGCAATTTTATCTGTATTCAATTTCGATATTGAATTTATCAAAGGAATTTTGAACTCTTTATCCGATTTCTTAACAAGAGAATTTTTACAGGGAAAACATGACACCTCCACTTGAATTTGAGTCATCTTCTCTTCTTTTTACTTATGATCTCCTGTATGAATTATTTTCTTGGCTTCCTGTCAAAACACATTCTAAATTTGCTTCTACATCAAAATCTTGTCTCCATTTTCTATCAAATACCTCATTTATCCAACATTATTCTTATCATGCTCTTGAAAAAGATGACGAAGGATATTTTCTCCAATGTAAATATAGTCCCACATGGCAATTCGTCCCTGTAACGAATACTGTGCTACATCCTTTCGCACTCGATTTCATCCATGATCACTTCCTTCGAATATTAGCCTGTAATGATCGCTTATTTCTCTATTTATCCATCGCCACTATTGAACCGGATTTTCTTTACATTATCAACCCTGCTCTTCAAACCTGTCAATCTATCCCTATCACAATAGAATTATAACTTGTCCAATATGAATCTGCTCCTGATTTTGGCTATGGATTTATCTTTGAATATGGACTTGATCAGAAGAAATTTTCCGATGACGGATGTTTATTTGCTATGGAAGCTGATGGCTTTTGGACTTATTAATCAACCACAAATATCTGGCAATAATTTATATCGTTTACACAATTAAATTATACTTGGACTCCTCGACAGGATAATTACGTATTACTACCTCCAGATGAACTATACTTCTTATGTGATCAGTTTAATCGGTCTCCTTATATTCAAGTTATTTCCCTTACAATTGGTGCTTCTACAATAATACAATTATCATCTGATGGCTGGAATACTGCAGATGTTTTCAGTTGAGATTTATAATTATTTAAATGGCGAGCTTATACAACTCAGAAATCAACTATTACTCTCATAAAATTTGAACAATGTCAACAACTTATTATCTGGATCAGGAAACAGATAAATTGGCTCCATCTTTTGACTGTTACAGTTTTTGTTCTCATTGATGAAGTACGACCAGTAATATTTGGCTATACCCTCAGCAATAGAATTTGGCTCATCTTCGCAACAGTCAAGCATCTCTATCGTTATAATATTCTGGCACGAGATTTCTCAATAATTCAAGACCTTGGTCCATATCAAATGTTTAATTTCGTTGAATTTACCATTTTCTCTGCAGATAGTATTCAAATACTTCCTTTCACCAGTACTCTTCGTTTCTAAAAAATAAAAACGTTTTCCACAAATATTTTATTTACGGGTACCTATCACATCTCTACCTACTCCACCATCAAAATGCTCTTACGAAGACATATTTTATCAATGCTGCAGTACCCCGACAAAGCACTATTCATGAATAGTAAAGTGTATGAATGAATAGTAAAGACTCGCAACTTTCTTGAACGATGAAAAAGCAAAGAAATGACGCAAAACAGATTAAAGTGACTGTTTAAGATGGACAATATATAAAATAAATTGAAGAGACGTATAACAATTAAAGCATTCCGTTTTTGATCAATGGCTCAGATTTGTTCGAGACGGCTATATAAGGATGCCTAAGCCTCAGTTCTCAGCAGGAGTGAAACCAAAGGAGTTGAACCAGAGAGCTAAACACGAAGAAGCTCCTTCCCTCCTCACATCAACCCTTATCAACCTTATGTGACCATTGTAAATACTTTAACTTTCTTTCTACCCTTATCCTCGTACTTACCAACTCCCATTGTGTGTTTTGTATTCTATTTTTCTTTCGAGTGTTGTGAGGTTTGTAACATCTGTCGTTCGTCGTGTGTACTGTAAGCCCTGTATGACTTTCTGTAATTAAAAGCTTTGCAAGGTTTTCCTGAACTGCTGGTATAATTTCTTCTCTCTCTGAATTAATGCATATTTTAAAATTTTGAATGAAAAGATCCTGCGTAATCCTAATTAGTTAATATGCTAAGGTCTAATAATGAAACAGAATCCTTACTTGAGATGATTGATAAAATTGATGATCCAGAATTAAGACGACAATATTTACAGAAGTTAAAGGATTTATTAATTACAACACCAAAATAACCAGAAGAATTTTGTTTAATAAAAATATTTAATAAATATCCTTTTTCCTCTTTGTTTCAGTAAGTAACGATTGGTAATTTATAACGAAAAATTAAACAATTAAAAACTGAAGTGAAAGAATTAAAGGATAATTTACAAGAGATCAAATTTAATGAATTACAATTAAATACACGTCTCGCTATTATAGAATCAAAACAAGATATAGAAGAAGAATCAAATCACAATTATGAATTACAATCTACTTGTCAAAATGTTCTAAATACCTTCATAAGAATAGAGAAAATATTAACTCTAGAACAACCTTCTATTTTGTGTATTAAATTACCATTAAAAGAAGTGTTACTGTAAAATCGATCTTTTAATGAGATAACAAAAGAATTTTTGATCTTTCATAACCGTCGACCTCGACCAATAGTGTCTATTGAAGAAACTCCATTCCTATTTAATACTCCTAATTCTCCTAGAAATTTATCTTTTCTTTTAACTTTTAACGATGAACTAACGGATTCATCTATTTATCAACCATATTTTAAACAAATTACTCGCAATCTATCCTCCTTATTTAATCAACAACCTTCTCAATTAGATACCTCTTACGACACCTTTACTTCAGCTAAAGTATTTCAAACTACTCGACATCTATCTATTCTAAGTATATTTTTCTTTACTTTCCCTTGGCATGATCCTTTTTTAGCTCATCTCCTTTAAACTCCTTGTCCTCACTTACTCAAACACAATGTGTTTGGGGGTTAAGAGTCTAGATTAACGTCAGTCACGTCTTCTGGCTTAACGTCAGAAGCTTCTAAAGTATCTAAATCATTCCCTGAATATAATAAATTTGGAATATTATAATGTGAGTTATTAATGAAATCTGAATTGTTAATGTTTGAATTACCTTTAAATTAGATCCCTTATTTTACTTGGTACAATCATATCAAAATATCTGCCTAGAAACATCTAAATATTTAACTAGTATGCATGCGGACATGTGTAAGACCCATTTGATCTTTAAGCCTATGATATGTCAAAAAATACATATATGTGTTTTCCACTAACATTTGCTTGCAAATACCTATCACATCTCTACCAACTCATTTCCATAATCAAAGCACTCTCACGAAGACAAATGCGACAGTACTTTGACAAATCATTATTCATAAATAGTAAAAGTGTACGAATGAATAGTAAGATTTGTAAGTTTTTCGAACGGTATAAAAGGCATGAGGTGATGCAAAACGGATTAAAGCGACTGCCAAAGATAGACAAGACGTAAAACAAATTGAAGAGACGCGTAACAACTAAAGCGGCATCATCATCTCTCCGCTTTTGATCAACACTCCAGAATAATTCCAGACGGTTATATAAAGAAGCCTCATCCTCAGTTCTCACCAGGAGTGAAACCAAAGGAGTTGAATTAGAGAGCTAAACACGAAGAAGCTCCTTCCCTCCTTACATCAACCCTTATCAACCTTATGTAACCCTTGTAAATACCTTAACTTTTTCTTTATCCTTATCCTTGTATTTACCATCTCCCGCCGTGTGTTTTGTATTCTGTTTTCCTTTCAAGTGTTGTGAGGTCTGAAACCCCTGTAGTTTGACGTGTGTACTATAAGTCTTGTATGGTTTTCTGCAATTAAAAAGCTTTGAAGGTTTTCCTGAACTGTCGGTATAACCTCTTCTTTCTTTGAATTAATGCATATTTTAAAGTTTTGAATGAAAAGATCTTGCGTATATTTTAGCAGAGTTTGATCACTAAGGTATAACAAGATGGGAGTATCAATTTCTAATTTGATTAAGGGTTTGATAGCTATTTTTATTAAATCATAATGGATAAAATCATAGCTATCCTACTCTTCAAGACTTTCGTTGGTATAATGTGTTTTGGGGGATTATAGGGTCTAGATTAACGTTTGGTTTAACGTCAGTCACGTCTTCTGGCTTAACGTCAGAAGCTTCTAAAGTATCTAAATCATTCCCTGAATTGTCAAAGTTCGAATTACCTTTAAAATTAGATCCCTTATTTTACTTAGCACAATCAAATCAAAATATCTACCTAGAAACATCCAAATATTTAACTAGTGAAAATAATATTTCAAAAATATATAAGTATCTTCGCTCAATATTTCAAACAAGAAATTAAGCAGAAGACTAGCAAATAAATTACGACTAAGACAAGAGAAAAATAAACATATAAAATATAAGAACTTTCGATACCGAAAAAAGAATCTTCAGTACACTATTACACTTGGGATTATATGGAAATATATTATAATACAATATCAACAATATTTAAATCAAAATTTATAAAGTACAAAGTACACACAAAAATACATCAAAATGGCATAATCAATTCTTAGGAATAGATAGAAATAGCTATGACAAAAGGGATAGTATACGATACAGTACCACATACTCATATTTGTACTACTCTTATGAGATACATGTTTTCTGCACATGAAGTTTGTTCTTATATCAATATTTTCAAGAAAAACTTTACATAAAACAACATATATTTAAAGCATTTATTCATCCGCCATTGGTATTTGTATTTTGGACAAATTTATTTTATAAATTTATCAAAGTAAGTTTTAACAAAGATTTATTGAAGTTTACGCCTTCATACAGGACCAGTATGCCTTCTAAAAAAATAAAGGTAAATAAGTACAGCCTCCTTTTACTCCAACTAAACAAACTGCTCGTGACTATGCTATGATACCACCACATATTATACCTACTATACCCACTACTTTTTCACATCAAACATCAGCCTCTTTATCCTTTTCCTTTCAATCGTCTATATAAATTGATTATTTTATAAAACTGATAAAATAACATATTACTATGACAGGATTATACAAACCATTATATTTATAAAAATTGTTCAATGTTACAAATCGTATGTTTCAGTAAATCGTTTATACCCGACAGCCAAACTTTAAAAAACCCAATAGTTCTATGAATTAGTTCTTGTTGATTCGGATTTCATAGAACTCAAGCATCATAGGAATTCTCAAGATAATTCTATTAGTTACTCCATTTGTAAAATTAAAAAGATTCAGCCTCATCAAGACTTAGCAATTGATCCTTTAGACATTAAACCCTTTTCTCTTCATTATCAACCCATGGAATATAATTATCAGGATTAGAAGGATGCATGATATAATACATTTTTTCTTCGCTCTTACAGTCATTCCTGATTCTTCAAATTCGATCAAAATTGTCCTAAGCCAATTCCTTTTTGTATTTCTGAATGGTGGCTTTACTTTGACCCTTATCCTACTATTTATCCAACTCTGATCAATGAACCACGGCTCTATAATGAAACACTTATTTTCAAAATATTTCTTGATCATCGTAAAATTACTTTTCATATTGATTATGCTACTCCATGGATAATGTCTTAGGTTTTTACTTGTTAATCAATTTATCTTGATGCACCATTATCAATTATAGAAGACTTCAAAGTCAAATGGTGGGATAATTTTGATTTTACGTCTATTATACCACAAAAAATTCAAACAGATATTCAAGCCAAAAAATCATTTTATGAAGATATTAAAGAAATATTGTCAAAAATATTTCATTGTGAAAATCCTACAGTCGACGGTATCTACAACCAGATATTCAAGAAAGAAGTACCACCTGTACAAATTTTAAAGACATCTCCAACACCATCTGTACATTCTTGTCGATCACGAAAGTATTCTCATTCACGACCGTCGGTTCAAATTCATGACGACATTAATGATATGCTTCAACACATTCGCAATTCATAAAACAGAGAACAAGTTAGAGTTACAAATATAAAATTCTTGTTAGAAAAGCAACGAAGAAGTCGGGCCTCCATTGCTGTTGAAGAAAATCTAGCAGCTGTTGAAACCGTCCTAGCCAAAGAACTTGCTAATGCTGAAGCACAAAAAGGGGACTGCTCTACGTCGTCCACACCATCGGCTAGTCCATTTCCTTATGACCCAACAAAGGATTCAGGCGGACATGCGCAAGACACATTTAATCTTCAAGCCCATGATATGGAAAAAAGAAAAATATGTGTTTTCCACTAACATTTGCTTGCAGATACCTATCACATCTCTACCCACTCATTTCCATTATCAAAGCACTCCCACAAAGATAAATTTTATCAATGCTACAGTACTTCGACAAATCACTATTCATAAATAGTAAAAGCGTACGAATAAATAGTAAGATTCACAACTTTCTCGAACGGTGCAAAAGGCATGAGGTGATGCAAAACGGATTAAAGCGACCGCCAAAGATATCCAAGACGTAAAACAAACTGAAGAGACACGTAACAACTAAAGTGATATCATCATCTCTCCGCTTTTGATCAACACTCCAGAGTAATTCCAGACGGCTATATAAAGACGTCTCAGCCTCAGTTCTCAGCAGAAGTAAAACCAAAGGAGTTGCAGCAGAAAGCTAAACACGAAGAAGCTCCTTCCCTCCTCACATCAACCCTTATCAACCTTATGTAACCCTTGTAAATACCTTAGCTTTTTCTTTACCCTTATCCTTATATTTACTATCTCCTATCGTGTGTTTTGTATTCTATTTTCCTTTCGAGTATTGTGAGGTTTGTAACCTCTGTCGTTTTTTGTATGTACAGTAAATCCTGTATGGTTTTCTACAATTAAAAGTTTTGCAAAGTTTTGCTGAACTGCTGGTATAATATTTTTTCTCTCTAAATTAATGCATATTTTAAAGTTTTAAATGAAAAGATCCTGCGAAGTCCTAATTGGTATTAGAGACAAGTACCTCATTTTCTTGTGTCTGGGGAGGGAATAGGTGACACTGTTCTCTTCGAGCTTGTTCTTATTTGATGTATGGTAGAAACTATTTAAAAAATGGTAAATTCTTTCATTCTAACATTATTGTTTCTTTCCAAAGTATTCGATACTCTTCTAATTCCCTTTTAGAAAAATTCTTAAAATACCATTCTCGAGCATATTGCTGGTATAATCTCTTCTCTCTCTGAATTAATGTATATTTTAAAATTTTGAATGAAAAGATCTTGCGTAATCCTAATTTGTATCAGAGACAAGTGCCTCATTTTCTTGTGTCTGGGGAGGGAATAGGTGACAATGTTCTATTCGAGCTTATTCTTATTTGATTTCTGCATTAGTTTTACATAATCTGTCTGCATATTTCTGTATACATGATTAATTCGCGTACACTTGCATCAAATCGGAACAATGTTAGTCAGCCTGTTTAACTTTAGCCCGTGATAAACAAAAGTAAAATTGGGTGGTCCCAGAGGTGGTCCCGTCAACTGACTCTGTAAGAGTATGTGAAGAATATTGTGCCAGTAGGATTGTGTTGAGAAAATTTTGTAGAAAGTCGTAAAGAAATTAGACAATGACAACCTGGCTAAATGAACTTATCAAGGGAGATAGTTCAACTTTGAATATGATAACAAATTCTAGAGAGTTGTTATTTATACCTAGCCATTACACTAGAAAAGAATTTTTTCCAAATATAGATCTACTTAGAAAAGAATTTATACTTAATAAAAATCAATATGTTAAAAAATGGTATT
>JAODPA010013918.1:0-13374 GCA_025585075.1 Nepenthes mirabilis
GTTCTATTTGTTTTTTGTTCAAAGTTTTGTGTTGCTGAAAGCTTATCCCAGATCACAAGTTTTTAGTTTAAAATAATTTTGGCAAACTTGTGTTATAATTTTTCAACATTTGGTGGCCTTTTTTTTCAATCTATATGCTCTAACCTATTTTATGTTTTAGTTTCTCACTTTCAATAGCATTATTGCTACATGTGGATTATCTAGGTATATGCTCTGGGACGAAAGGATTCGAACCTCCGCATACCGGGACCAAAACCCATTGCCTTACCACTTGGCCACGCCCCACTATATTCTTTTCCTCTCTGTCTATTTTTGATGGATAAATTTGTATTGATGATGAATTTTAATTTAAGTTGGAATGAGAATATATTTATTTTATGTACAATAAATGTCATTTCAAAATAAAAATTTTAATAAAAAAAATCAAGAAAGACAATTGCTGAGGGGTTAGAAGAGGAATCAAAAAACTTTTTTTTCTTCTTGTTGTTGTTAGGTTGCCAATTAATAATCCAAAAGTTTGAGAAATCATCTATTGGCTAGGAAAGTGGATTTAAATGATACGAAGGCCAGTCCTTTAATTTTTTTTAAAGTTTTATCATAGGTAGTCTATATAGAAAATAATAAAATTTATCGTTGTAATATAATATATGTTATATTCTTACTAACTCGTGTCACTTGCATGTGTCATATACAGAGATATTATGATTATTCAATGCGTTGAAGTAATCCTTCCCAAATTTCTAAAGTAGTTAAATGGATCAGAGTTATAGTTTGGGAAGTAGACGGGATTCAATCATAGTATTAAAGGATCATGTGCTATATTTGATATTTTATTCTTTTATAGGTGGTTGTTAGGGACATCCTTCTTGGAATGCTCATGGTCCACATCCATTGTTGCTGTAGTTGTTTTTTCACTATTTAAATATTGTGGTGCCACTTTTTTTTTTAAATATGAATCAGATAAATATTGCGCTTGCTGAATTTTTTTAAAGTTGTGCATATTGATTCTGCCAGAATTTTATAGCAAACTATTTGTTATAATAACTTAAATAATTTAACTTTTTGAGTTTTCTGGTGTATGCAATTCCAAATTTTACAAGCAATCTACCTTTTTTTAAATCTGCTATCATTTAGAAGATTTTTCTCTCTATGGAGAAGATGAGTGATTGATAGTAATAACAAATATTTTATGTCTAGGGCTTGTTGTTTTCTCCTGGGAAAAATGTCCCTCTGATTTGAGTAGGGTATAGAGAAACTACACTAGAATACTATTTATAATTGCTCACTTGAGACACACAAGAATATCCTCCAAATAAAAGGAGAGTTTGGTACTGGATAGTTAATTCTTATTACTATATAATAGGGCACGTATTTTGCATTTGAGTTGTTCTTATTTCATATTTCCTTTGTACAATTATTTTTTTGTTATATTTTTCTTAAATTTCTATTATCGGGTAAAGATAACTCATGAGGTTCTCACCTTGTGTGATTTAGGTAGATATGCACAATCTTAGTCCATATTGTGAGAGGTTGTTTTTATGAATTAAAGTTATGACCTTTATTATACAATAGATTATTCTTATCATCATGAGAAAAGTCATTTTTTTCTATAAAATGAACCTAACTGTGTGAAATTTATCCTCAAGTCATGAACAATTGCTTATAAGATTATAAATAATGTTCTCTTATTGACATTTCTATTTTTCATCGTTACTTTAAATGTTCTATTCTAATTTCAGCCATAGCAATTGCAGATGTTGTTGTGAATTGTTCTTCTTAGCTTGCTCTCATTTTTCAATTCTGGTAATGAGTTTTATTCAGGTAACTTTATTTTCCCTTTTCGCTATTTATGCACTTAGATTTGATTCGTTTGGTGTAATTTTCTTTTTACTTTATCGTATACTTAAATTATAACTGAAAACTATGGTTTAAAATAGGATAATTTAAATTATTTTTCTAATATGTTTCATTTCTTAGTTTTTTTTACATTCATCAAATGAATGAGGAGTATCCAGGTATGTTAATTTTTTTATCTCATTGATTTTTAAAAACTACCTAATCAACCATCAACCACCACATCTATTATTTGTTTTCAACTGATATTGTAATGCCTAATTCAACATTTGTATTTTGTCCATGCAACTACTTTCTACATTCTTTAGTTAGGAAGTTGGTGAATTAAGGTCATTCTCCAAGAGTTGGATAGAATGTGTCCGTTCATCCGACTTAGTATATGTCTGAGAGGGTTAGTGGTAGATTGAAGTTGATTAAGCAAGGACAATCCTTGTTTATGGTATATTAGACTGTGAATTTACATGAATAATCACTTTGATTTGGAGAAATGTGAGGCTTAAATTTCGTGAACTTTTTAATGTTTGGGTTTTGATCATGATGAAAGAATGCATATGTGCAAATTTTGGGGATTACTATGTTTGACACAATGGTGTCATTGATTGGTGTCATCTGACTTATGCTGTTATCAGAGTCATTGTTTCTTACCGTTCAAAATCAGCTTCTATATCTTTTGGTACTACTACATTGCTCTTGTTATAATTGTTTTTGTTGGAGTGTCACCAGATGAAATACACATTCTTTTTTTGCCTTTCGGGGACTGCATTTACCAAGAAATAGTGACATTGGGAAGTACACTTATCTGTATACCTAGAAATTGAATTAAGCATGGGATCTATTTATGAAAAAGATTTTAAAGGAGTACAACAAACTTATAGATAAATGCACACAGACAAAGACTGACTTAGTTTAGCCGAAAAAAAAATTATTGGCTCCAAGAAAATAGAATCATCCGCCCCTCTTATGAAGAATATGAACAATCATGAGAAGGATAGAATTAAAAACTCAAAGAAGATATATAAAAGATGGCTCAGTATACTAGACCTGCCAAATTATAGCCTTTGGGGAGAACATGGTTCTTTTTTGTTTTTCTCCTTCAGTGTTTTCCAGGAGGTGGGGTTATCGATTATAGTATTTGATGCTTCCGATTTTGACATTGGAGGCTATGAAGCAAAAAAAAAAAAAAGACAAGGATTTTACGGGTTTAAACTATGAAGCAATTTCTTTGCAATATAGAGATAAGGTAGTGTACTTCTTACCCTCCTCAAACCCTATGATTTCAAGACTCATGCATAAGTCAGAATTTTTTGTTTCAGTAGTTTCCTGGAAGTGTGTTATTCATGTGTTAATGATGATGTTATTGCTACTCCTCAGGCTGGCTGATATGCATATATGCAAACCTATTTGGAATTTTATCCTTGTTGGCTTCTATTTTATTGGTCTATTTATGCAGATAGGAATCCTTATACAATAACGTTGTTGGCTTTTACTGATGTCCGGTCCATTCGTGGACACACTCCAGCACTTGGATGGCAGTATGTGATTGTGGTGTTGTTATCCGGTAAGAATCTTATTATTAATATGCTACTAATAGATCAAGTTACCTCGTTGTGTTTTTAAGGTAATAAAAAATATTATTACAATTGACAAAGGTGATTGGCAGATTGTGCACTCCGCTGGGTTCAGTTAAGCCTTTTCCCAAAAGAGCCACACTTGGGCTTTTTTCAGTTGCTTATTTATACTTTTGGCCATATTTTTATTCTACAAACTAATACGTAAAAGAAAGTGTCATTTTTTTACGGCCAGTAGCTTTCCCAAACCATCCCTCAAACTTTCTATGTAGGATACTTCGGCACTAGATACACTTGGTTTGTGGTGTGTATAATGTTTCTTTATGTACACTTATTGATTGTAGTTGTCAGATGGACTGAAACTAATAGTATATTTAAAAGTCAATTCTAACTATCTAGCAAGATAAATGTATTACTGTGAAGGTAGTCTCATATCAAAGTCATAACTATGAGTTGACTGGCTACTTATCAATAGTGATAGATATAGTTCTCCAAGAATTTCATGTTGGAATGGATCTCTTCAAGGTTGTTGATACTTGGAGGTTGGATGAAGTTAAGGAGTATAATTGTAAAGTGTTCAGAAAGATGGGGAGCTCTAGAGATTGGTTCTACACTTATTTTGCTTTGATCATTCGTGTGGGATTTAAAGCTGGTCGCAAATTTACAGGTTAGTTGTACTCTTTTTGGGTTTTCTCATAGGGAGTATTTGAGGAAAAAATGTCATATTACTATGCTGTTTTACTTTAATTTAAAAACACCAGAGAATTATGCTTTGTGTTTTATGTGATTTAAATGCTAATTATGAACTGTGAGCTATGATAACTTTCTATGAGAAGTCCACACACTTGATTTTTTAATAATGGGTCCAGTCACGATATAGGCTGATCGGATAGCGAGCCCACTTGCGAGTGAAGTCCAATAAGAACCAAGGCCCAGGAGACCGTCCAGCAAGTCCATCTACTGCGAGCAGGGCCTAGGGGAACGGCGGGCTAGGATCAGCAGATCGCCTCTATGACTTAGCCAATTACGGCCCAAGTCCACCCTCCACCTTAGCAATAGCAATCTGGTAGCGTAGAAGACGCCGACGTAGCAGGTTCCAACCAATGGTGGTAGCGGCCAACCATGGGGAACCACTGTGCCCGCCGATCAACGGCAGCTTATGAATCCATCCAAGAAACAGCCTGGCCCCTATCAGCCACCACAACTATGGTCACTTCATCGTCACAAGACGACATTTGATAACGGTGCCTCTTGTCAATGTCCCAGTAATTGGTAAATCCTGACGGGACACCTATCACGAACTTTGGCACCAAACCATTCTCTACGAAGTATTACAAATATTCCTCATTATCGTAGGAGAAAGGCGAGAACTCTCGAACACATAAATGATCGATCAATACTGAGCGGAAGCAACCCTCTAGAGAGATACCAGAGCTCAAAAAGAACCAAGCTCTCTTTCCCTAGTACAGTTCTTTCTCCTCCTCACCGAGCCGCTCCCCATCGAGTACACCCTAATAAGCCACTCATCGAGTAGAACACATCGAAGTCCAATCCTCCATATCTCTAAGCTACTCCCCGTCAGGCGCATACAAGAGCCTAGTCCTCCATTTCTCTAAGCCACTTGCCCTCGAGCGCATACAAGAGCCCGGTTCTCCTCTCACATCCCCAGCATACGTGTATCTTTGCATTCTCTTACATCCGCCTTGCATCTTTCTATTCTTTTGGAAAAATTTCTAATTTGAGCGTCAAAGGATAAATCGAAAAATGAGTCCTGTCAATCCTCTGGCCTCTTTTTCGTTGGTTTTGGTGCGCAGATTTCAGGTTAATAAAAACGAAGACCGGACCCACTCCAATTTGACCCATAGTGAAAGATCAAGTGGCTTCCTAATTTGTACCACAACCTAGATCTTAGGACATATCATTGGCGCCGTCTATGGGAATGACGTAAAAGTCTAACCACTAATCACTGCACTCACAAAAGTAAATATGGTTAACGCCAGAGCGCGAACTAATATGCCAATCAGGGATACCACCACCCAAGGCGACGACTCCTCTGCAAGTAGCTATACAACATCCGCCTACTGGCTACCCAGATGGGAGACGTGTTCAAAATGCTCCAAAGGATGAACAACCATCTGGATGAGCTATAGTTAGGGGCTCCTGCCCTAATAGCACACGCGTCAACTTCTAAGAAGAAGAGCTGGAGACCAAAGCAATTGGTCGAGAAGACCCCACGACCCAACGATGCCATGGCCCAGAAGGCCTCGAGCAGCAAGGCTTGGACGTGATCGGAGGGCCGTCCCAGCCACGAGACGGGAAACAAAAGCCCTGAGTGGTGGAACCCTTGTTACCCCCGTAGTGACTAGAGGCCCTCGGCACAAGGAAAAGCCTCCTACAGCACATGACCAACATGAGCAGGGAGTCACATGGCTGCGCACCCCTCTCCAAACCACTCGAAGTTAAAGATTTTCCTTAACGCTAAGAGGGTCACGTCCACCTCTCACGTGGAGGAAAAGGTGGAGAAGATATGGCATCATATCTTCTAGGGTGGTGCCGACGTAAAGACTGCAGACCTGAGGAGGTCACCTTTTGTGGTGGAGATCCACGAGCAACCGGGCCCCCTCAAGTTCAAAATGTCGACCCTTGAGCCATACGATGGGAGCACCAATCCCGTAGATCACCTAAATCACTTCTGTACCCTACTGAGTTTCCAGTGCCTAGGCAAAGCTACCATATGCTAGTACTTCCCTTTGACTCTCAAGAGGGATGTGCCCCTTTGGTTCTACAGTTTCGAGCCAAACTCTATTCATTCGTTCAAGGAGCTTGTCGATTACTTCCTATCTCAATTCGCCTCCAGCAGAAGGGAGGTGAAGCAGTCATGGCACCTAGTTCGACTTCAGCAACGATAAGACAAGAGCTTGAAGCACTTCTTGGCGTGCTTCATCGCCGAGGCCTAAAAGATATCTTGGCTCACTGACCTGGTGAAGCTTAGTGCCTTCATCGCTACTTTGGAGCTTTCCACTTCTTTAAACACTTGGCCCACCAGAATCCCCAAATATTTTGGCAGGTCGAGGCGGTCGTTCCAGCCTACATAGCGGCTGAGAAGGCCAATGAAGCCAAGTGCCCGGAGCCAGTGGACCGGCTGCATGAGAGACCGACAAACAAGAAGAAGAGAACAGGGGCGACTATCGTCTCTGAGGACCGCACAAGCAGCAACGGGTGGAGCCAGGTGTCCGAAAAGAATTCTGACCGCAGGACCTGATTCCCTGACCAATATACGCACAAACATCCTAATGCAGATCAAAGATGAAAAGTTCTTAAAATGACCCAAGACGCCAAGGAAACTAGAAGTAGGGGACCAGACTAAATACTGCCACTACCATCGGTCTTTAGGTTACAACATTGAGGACTGCCAGACTCTGTAGAAGGAGATTGAAGATTTGGTTCAGTGAGGACATCTGACAAGGTTCTTGCAAAACCCGGGACAAGCTCCCGCGGCAGTGGAGGAAGACGCACAGGAGTAGCCGAGGAATCGAGTGGCGTCCAGGGTTATCAATATGGTGACAACCAAGCCAACCAAGGGCAACGCCCCGAACCACACAGAAAATGCTTCCAGCAGCAAGAAGCCTAAGGGAGGGGTTATGACTGACATCATTAGTTTCAGCAATGACGATATAACTCATGTAATGGCCCCTCATTCAGACCCTCTGGTTGTATCTGCTCTCGTTTCGGACGGTATAATAGATTACCAACTGAAATAAGTTTTTATTGATAATAACAACTCTCAAAATTTACTATATCTTAATGCTTTCTTTAAGCTTAGATTGAAAAGGAGCCATATAATGCCGACTGAAGTCCTATACGGCCTGGAAAATGAGTTAGTACCCATGTAAGGAGCCATCCAGCTAGAGGTCACGCTGGGGACATACCCATGCACGGCCTTCCAGATGCTCAAATTCTTGATCGTTGACTTTCCGTCAGTCTACAACTCCATCTTGGGGTGACCCTGCCTGACCGATTTCGGGGCAATAATGCCGATCCCATACTTGAAAATGAAGTTCCCAGTACCGTGAGCTATTGGAGAAGTTCTAGGCGACAAGGTAATGGGCCGGTCATGCTACTTATCCTAAGTCGCTCCAACGACCCTCAGCCAACCAAGCAGAGACTTCGACTTCAGAGACATCGCCACCCTGCATTAGGCCCAATCGGAAGAGTCAACCGATCAAATCCTTTGGATCCCAGCGAGCCTAAAAAATGTATACACATTAGTAGCTCCCTTCCAGGTCCTGTCTGCAACTATGGTGGATGTGAACTTTACCAATGTGAGCAAAACATGCCCTAAAGACAGCTTCCCAATACCGAGGATCGACCAACTGGTAGACTTTACCTCCGACCACGAGTTGCTAAGTTTTGTGGATGCTTATTCGGGCTACAATCAGATCAGAATGTGCCCAGAGGATGAGGAGTATAATTCCTTCATGACAGACTAGAGGGTCTACTGTTACAAAGTCATGCCTTTCAATCTGAAAAATGTTAGAACCACTTATCTGTGATTTGTAAACAAGATGTTTGAAACCCAAATCAGTTGAAACGTTGAGGTATATGTGGACGACATGCTCATCAAAAATAAAGTCATCAACACACGTTCGCGATTTGAGCAAGACCTTCAAGGTCCTCCGAGCACACCAGATAAGGCTCAACCTTGCCAAGTGCGCGTTCGAAGTGACTTGTTTGAAATTCTTGGGTTTCATAGTATCTCAGTGGGGCATCGAGGCAAACTGTGAATGAGGTCGAGAAGCTCACCGAGAGGCTCACCGCCCTCTCCTGACTCCTAGAAAAATTGGCAGAGAAATACCTGAAATTTTTCAAGTCTTTGAGGGGAACTAAGGCGACCAGATTCCAATGAATGGCCAAAACTCAAGGAATATCTCTCCCATCCTCCTCTCTTAACTTAGCCTCAGGAAGGTGAAGAGCTATACTTATATATAGTAATTTCCAACACAACGCTTAGCTCGATCCTAATTCTACAGTAGTCTAGCATGTAGCGATCGGTGTATTACGTCAGCAAGGTCCTGACTGACATCGAGAGCCGCTACTCGCATACGGAAAGGATCACGCTAGCCCTCATGTACTTCGCCAGAAAGTTGCGTGCTTAGTTCTAGGCACACAAGAACGTTGTCTTAACCGACTAGCCTTTGAAAGGAATTTTGTAGAAACCGAACACATCCGAGTGGGTGGTCAAATGGGCTATAGAACTGGGTGTGTTCGATGTGGATTTCTGGCCACGACCTTCCATCAGGGGCCAGGCCCTCACAAACTTCATAGTCGAGACGGTTACCTTGGTTTCTAAAGCCCCCAGCCATGCTAGAGATGCAGACGAGCTTAAAATTTTGACTTAGATCCTACACGTTCACGGGTCGTCAAGACAAGAAGGCTGCGGAGTAGGTGTGGCTCTGTGAACTCTGGACAGGTCCGAGATCAAGTACTTGATTACCCTCGGGTTTCCAACCCCCAATAATGTAGCCAAATACGAGGAGCTCCAAGTTGGACTCTGGCTCGCAAGGGAGTGCTCAGTTAGGTCACTGACTGGCTACAGCTACTCTAAATTGGTCGTTAACCAGGTCGAGGGGAACTTCGAATCGTCTAACCTATGGCTCGCAAAGTACCTTGTTAGGGTGAGGGGCCTAACCCAAACGTTTGACAAAGTCGAGGTAATCCACATCCTAATAAGGAAAACAGGAAGGCCGACCTGGTAGTGAGGGTAGCGATGACTGGCAACCCAAAACAATACTCCATAGATATGCAGGAAGTCCTAGTCGTCTCGAGCTTTGATGACCCCGAGCACGAGGTGCTGCAAGTGGCCAACGACGACAACTGAATGACTCCGTACCGAATGTACCTGACCGACGACACCGAACCGACGGCACCCTGCTGGAGAACCCTGATGACACCAAGCACGTGAGGAATATAGCAAGCTGATACACCTTTGTGGACGGAAGATTGTACCGCCAAGGATACTCAATCCCCTACAAGAGGTGCCTTATGCGAGAAGACGCTGACTACATATTGAACGAGGTACATCTCAGCATCTGCGACTCACATATAGGAGGTAAGAATCTTGCCTTCAAAGTCATGAGACAAGGCTTCTTGTAGGCCTCATTGAAGCACGACGCCATGGAGTTCATGAAGAAGTGCGAAAACTGCCTGATCTATGGGAACACACCTCACCAGCCACATACAGAACTGCAAACCCTGCAGTCGCCTTGGCCGTTCGCGTAATCGGGGCTTAACATACTTGAACATCTACCCATAGCATCTGGACAAAGGAAGTTTGTCGTATTGGGTATTAACTACTTCACTAAGTGGGTGGAACTTTTCCCGCTAGCGCGGATAACCGAACAAAACGTGACACATTTCATAGCCAGAGCATTGTTTGTTAGTTTGGGGTTTTCGAGGTTGTAGTGAGTAACAACGGAATCCAATTCATCGAAAAGTGATTTACAAAGTACTGTGCAAGCCTGCGGATAAAGCTGATCCACACTTCTGTGGCCTACCTTGAAAACAACAAGCAGGTGAAAGTGACAAATCAAACACTACTACAAGGGTTGAAGACCAAGTTGGAGGACGCTAGGGACTCTTGGGTCACTACCATCCATCCTCTGGTTATACAAGATCACCCCGAGGGAGCTGACCTGCGAAACATCTTTCAATTTGTGCTATGGCATTGAGGCGGTCATCCCGGTCGAAGTCGGTCTGCCCAACCTCTGCGCCAAGAGTTTTGAACCCCTTAACAATTCTCAGAGGCGCAAGACGCAGCACGCCTTAGGACGACAGCCTATTAGTAGCGAATCGCGTGATACTACAATAAGAGTGTAATAGCCCTCCAATTTATGGTGGGGGAGCTCGTCTCATGGAGCGTAGAGGCAACCGGCAAAACTGTCAATAGGAACAAGCTCTCTCCGAATTTGGAGGGACCATTCCTCACCTCGACAATCCTCCGGAACGGTGTGTATAAGTTACGTACCCAGTACGACAAATTGGTCCTAAGGACATGGAACGCCACCCACCTCAAGAGGTACTACCAATAAGTTCTAGCCGAGCCTAGGTAAGGTCAATATGCGTCATTTTGAATGATTGTAAATGTATCATATGTTGGTTAGTGAAATTATTGTTCATGCGCACTTGTCTATGTGAATGCATGTGTGTTTGTCATCTCATAAAATCAAGTGACCTAAATTGCCCTTAAGTCAGACGAGACTCGTCCTGGCCTACTTCACAACCTGTTGGTAGTTGAAAAACCTCATCCCCAAGCCGAATGGCCCTTCCGCAGCCGGAAACCCAAGCCTAAGGGCGCTTGGAGTTCCCAACCAAACGTCCAGTAAAACCTTTCAGGGCTTCTGCAGCAGACATTCAATGACCTCCCTCCGACATAGAGAGCACCCTCAGTTGACGACGGTGGCAGACTAAGACTAGACGTGCATGGGTAGCGACATCCTTTGGACCGAGCACCAATATGGCAATATGCGGGCAACGAACAATAACTCTACCAGGGCCTAGCTATTGCAGCCATGAAACCTAGCTAGCGTTAGCGAGACTCAACCTTGAGCGTACGACGATGTCCTACTCATAGGATTGCACCCCATAGAATCAAGATACCGTGATGTTCCCTCACCAAGGAAGCGAGCACCATCGGGCAAATGCATGTAAGACAAGCCCAGCGATGATAGCTACAACACTTAGCCGACAAGACAAAGGAAGCCAATTCCACACGAAAACACAACCAAACAGCCGCAATGGTCACAACGATCTACCTGATCTCATTCGTCCAAAGGATACAAAAGCAAAAAAGTATAAAGGGGAAGAGGAGCCTAGCAGTCTGGAGAAGAATGGCTTGGCGGCAGAGAACCACTCGGTTGGGAGGACGAAGATTCGGCCATCCCTTCGGTAGCGGCCAGTAGATCCAACTTCTGAGTGGCCCAAGCATTCACCGGATCGAGGGAGACAAGAAAGTCTGGGGCCGCAAGCTGCACCACTCGGCGGCAAAGACAAATGCTGTCCCAATACTTTCCCTCCAACACCTTGCCGAACTCTTCCGCTGGAATGGAGGCCCTTAACTAGCCCTCAAGCCATAGGAAATGTCCTCGAAGAAGGGAGAACTACTCCTAGAACTAGCGGAGCGACTCCTCGAGAGAAGTGATCTTCGCCTCAGCCTTGTGCAGCTCACGTTCAAGGACCTCAATCCACTCCTCACCCAACCTCGCCATCTTGGCTATGGCTCCATGCTCCGCCACATTAACATGCTTCTGGGCTAAATTGCAAATGGTTGCCGAAAGCTGGAGAGCCCTTTCCTATACCTGCAAGCAAAAAGCATGTTAGGTGACCGAAATGAAACCAGAGAAAAGGCAAAGAGATGCTAAAAGAGCACCTCAGCAAAGGAAAGCTCCTCTAAGGGTAGACAGCTAGGGGTAGCCTCAGGTGACTATGCGGCCTCCTCAGCTCTAGTAGACCCGTCTCCTTCAGACCCTAGGAGCTCGGTGGCTAGCCCCACAGCTTCCTCCACGGCGTCCATACTAGTCGTCGTCTCTTGGATCTCAGGATCCGAAGGGTCATAAGGAGACGCCTCCATAACCTCGACTGCCCCAATGCAGGAGCATCAATGGCAGCGATTGCCCCAAAAGGAGGCTCCTCGACGACCTTAGTGCCTTCAACAGGGCCCTTGACTCCATTGGCTTCGTTAGCCAAGCTGACGACCATTGCCATAGGAATATCACCAAATGCCCCCGTCGTACCAGCAAGAACCTCATCTTCGCCCACTATGGCCATGATGGCTAGCTCGACTGGGGTGTCTAAAGTCCAATCTCCGCCTTAGGCCCCCTCGGCAACGTTAGTGAAAAATTTTGAGCGCTGGCTTCTCATGCAAGATTTCGGTGTCAGGCGAGACCCCGAATTGGGCCAACACAAGCGTAGAGATCGGCTCGACTCCAACTTCGACGTCCCTAGAGCCCAAAATCGGCACAAGAGCTGCTACAGGCTCGGCATCCTCTGCTTCCCCAAAGCCAGATGCCTGACCTGAGGAGAAGGCAAGAATAGAAGTCACCGCCTTTAAGTGCTCCCGAGTCGTCGTACCCACTCCAACAATGCCTCATCCTCTCTGGAAGAAAAGATGGAACTTGAAGAAGTGTTACCGAAAGAGGAGCAACGCCATTTTGATAGCCGGCTCGAGGGCTCTCGAATGACATATGGCCTCAGCCTCTTCTGATCAGTGGTTGTCTCCTCAAGGGCTAGTCCCAACGCTGCAGCAGCAAAGGCCTCTACGATCAACCAATGCCCCCTCTCCTGGAAAGTGGTGCCATTAGCCAGGACGAGGTCCATCAGAGCCTTCTCCTGAGTCTTCTCGCTCTCATCCAGGGCCCTAGTGAGATCGGGCTGCACTCTCTCCCACTCATTGGGAATGGCCCTGGTGAGGCGTCACCACGGGCTTCTTCCCACCGTCGGTTAAGATGGCCTGACCTCTCGATTTCCCACGCATGGACACCACGCACCAACAATAATGCCCATCAATCAATCCATCCTGTCTGTAATAAATGCGAAAATGTGTGCCCCTAGGGATACATGCCCCGTTAGCCAAAGCGACAATCATGACCGCGTATGACTTTGCCAAATGCCTAACGGCCTAAAGATACGGCTCTCGTCATATAACATGGCTCAAGACAGAAAGTGGACTACACGCGACCCAAGCTGGCTCGACGCCGTTCTGCCAGCTAGCCTCCTAGCCAAGCACTTAGGACAGCCAACTGAGAGGCTAGTCGTTAAAGAACTGAGCTATCGGATGCCCATTTCGGTTGAGTGTCAGACGCCAAGTCACATGGAATGGTACGAAGACGCCCCAATTATAAAGTCATGTACGAAGATAAGGAGACAAGATTCAAGAAGCACGAGAAAAAGGCAAATG
>JAODPA010013929.1:0-13372 GCA_025585075.1 Nepenthes mirabilis
TGAAAGTATAGTGTTGCGTCATGGGTTTTTGGTTGTCGTACGGATTAGAAAGTTTTCGAATTCCTCGTTGTTCAGTGGTGATCACGAGCGGGTCCGGTCTTCGTCGTTATTAATTTGAAACTTGTGTAACACAACTAACAAATAAGAAGTCAGAGGTTGGCAAAATTTTTCCAACTGAAACCATTCTGACGCTCAAATCAGTATCTTTCCGTAATGAATGGAAAGGGGGGACGCACGCTTAGAGGTGCGTAAAAATATGATGAGTATGCGGTGGGAGTGTATAACTGTGAGAGCTGAACTCAATGAGTAGTTGGTGGGAGGCTTGGCTCCCTGTATGCACCGCAATAGGTGGCTAACTTTGATAGCCTGCGAGAAGCTGTGGAAGATGAGAGTTGGTTGCAAGTCTGAGAGTAGGAGTTGGTGGAAGCGTATGTCTCAATACTAGGCTCAGGTTTAAGATTTGGAATCCATCGATCCACTTTCCTGTGAAAGGAGAGAGAATTTATAAGCTCTAGAGAGTGAAACTTTGGGCACGAGAATCCTGCTTGTAGGGATTCACCGGCCGTTGACCTGCTGGTGACGGTTGGTGATGTCAATTGTCGCCTTGTGGTGGCGAGGACACCGTTGTATATTGCTGGCCACGCCTGGTCTACATTTTGAATGAGTATTGGTTTGTCAGCTGTAGGGAGCGGCGTAAGGTGCGGCTAGCAGGGTTGACCTCTCCTCATTGGCTCACCTTACTGCCTTGAGTCTGCCACTTACAACCGCATTAATGAGACCGTCGTGTATCGCTGGCTACGCCTAGTCTACATTTCGAATGAGGATTGTTTGGTCAGTTGCAGGGAGCGGCGCAAGGCGCGGCTAGCAGGGCCGACCTCTCCTTATTGGATCACCTTGCTGCCTTGAGTCTGCTGCCTACAACTGCATTAATGAGTTGCAGGAAGCGTTGATTAGCTGCTGGCGTTGCGCCGCCACGTAGGCTACTCGATTTTTAGGCCTAATAGCCTGTCTGGGCTGCTACTTCCTGGATTAGGCCTTACAAGTTTTGGGCTTCTCCGAGACTGGACCCCACACTAGCCTCCCATGCTTGGGCCGACTTGTGGTCGAAGCCTGACATGTCCACGAGGGTCCAGTCGCTCACCACACGTCCTTCCTTGAGATGCGCTGAATTTTGTCCTTATCTGCAGTTGCGCCTTCCCTAGACGATCATGTGGGCTCCTTGGTCACGCAGAGACTCAATGCCTTGAATGAAAGGATTCGCACGCCAGAATCTGGGCCAACCCTAAAAACTTTCCTATATGGTGATTGACGGCTATTCAGGCAGGGCGCCTTGCTGGTGATGGATAGGGCGCTGGTTCCTCTATAAATAGAGGAGCTCTCCAATTGGTGGGATCCTTGCCTTAGCTAATTCTCGGAGAAATAATGAGAAATCCATGGCTTGCCCCACTCCTTACGAGGACCCGTAAAGGAATCGGATGGACTTGCTGGAGGTTCAAAACTTCTGCCAAAGACTATCTTTATGCTTCTATCGTGGATGCTTCCCCATACTAATGAGGGTGGCTTGGCCACTCTCCTGTCATTACCCGCCTCCCCGGTGGCCATTATGATCACCAGTGCGCGGGAGGATCGTGGTGGAGCTATCATGGGGTATTCTTTTCCCAGGGTAGCGCATCGCAGGTGGCGTCGACCGTACCTGGTTTGTATTATGTGCCATCTAGAGAGGAGGTGGAAGGTGGAGCCCCAGTAAGGGGGAGAGCATCATAGCCGTGCCCCTACTGGGACTGTTGTTAAGGGTGTTGGCTCTATTGTCGCTGTTGACTCACGGTGGGCCCCCAGGGCCTGGCCAGCACCTATGGCTCTAATGCCTGGGCCTGTCAGAGTTCTGGCGATGACTAGAGTGATCTGATGTGGATCACGGTCTCTGATAAGGCCCCAAGCATCCTAGGTTGCCCTTTCGAACTTCATGTTCCGTGTTGTATCTTTCTCTCCTTTATACTTTTGTTGTCGCAAGCTTTGTATTTTGTAATGAAGACTTTGATTAATAAAAGCAATAGCCTTTGCCTTTATTCTTCTATCTTGTTGCATATATCTTCTTTTCTTTACTGCTTTTAGGAATGCTCTTCAGGGGCGATTTGCTCCTTTCGCTGCATCATGCGCCAATCTGCACGCTTGAGCATTCCCAGTTACCCACGGTTTGTTTTGTCGGTGTCAACCCTTGAGTCTTAATGTAGACCGTTGACAGGAGGACGCGGTAAGATAAGATCGCTGACGTCTGCTGCCTTGGGAGTACAAACGTCGCTGGCAGACGTTACATCCGTCGGATCGTCTGACGCATTAATTGTGTGGGAGATCATGAGGCGTCGCATCATGATGATTTGCCTTGGAAAGGCGTGATGTTTTATGGATCTGCCACGTAGGAGGGGCCGGCTGGTTCCTTCTCAAAGCGCTTCTTTCTTGAGGCGACGCCGTTTTACTGGGAGATTTCTGGCTATTTAAGCGCTTGAAATCCCTCCAAGGACTTCATGTTTTTTGGGGACTTCGAGATTATGAAACGTGCTTCTTTCAGTCTTAATGGAAATATCACCTTCCTAGTAAGAATCTGAGTCATCTCCTGGTGGGTCCGCGTGGGATACACATGCCTCACGAATCTGCAATGATGTTGCACCTGGCGCTGCTGCGGCAGGAGGTTGTGGCTCAGAGGCCTCTATTGTAGGGCCAATGAGGTTTTTAAGGGCGTTGCCAGGCTTTGAGATGGAGGGGACATCCACCTCATTGAGGCGCCGTAGGCCTAGGAGGATGGATCCCTAATTCCAACAAGTCGTCTGAGCTGTTGAAGACTTTGAATCTAGGGTCCAAGTTGCCGTCGGAGAGATTGAGCAGACAAGAGCCCGCACCGCACACTTTGAGAGGGTGTGAGCCGAGTCGGAAGCAAGGGCGTCTAAGCTTGCTGGCACCAATATGCAGACTCTAGACCGCATTTCTGCCCTTCAGGAGGAGTTTGAGTGATTCCAGGTCCACTCTGGAGAGGAACACGTGCAGCTGGAGGCCACGTTGAGGTCAAGGATTAGGCCAGAGAAGGTGGCCCCTGCACTGGAAAGGAGGTTTCATGACGGTATCCATCTCCGCTGGAGGCTAGCTAGGTTGGAGGCTAGGCTGGAGGAGCCAAAATTTCGCATCGGCGTCCTAGACTCTCTTAACTCAGGCGTTCGGACTCGTGCGCACCTGACAGAGTTCCCTACTCCAAATCCTTCAAGGCCCAGTGAGGGCAACTAGTTGTAATCTACGGCTGTCGACCGCCTCCTATGTAGAAAGAATTTATTACTATGTCATGTAATAAAACTTTTTACTTAATCGTGCGGTTTATTTAATACTGTCCATTGTATTGGCATGATTAACTTGTTCTTTTGGAAGCGTGTCCTGGAAGCCTTGCAACCGCTAGTTTTGACAGTCAGAATCAGCATTTAATGTTAGCATGATAACCAGGATTTGGCAAGCGGATAAAGTAATTGTGATTTGGCTCGGGCCATGATTGGCTGGCACTTAGGATTCGAGGCGTTTTTGATGAGTGAGCACGTGGCCTGGCCATCAAGTAAAACGCCGATTGAGTTTCCCGTGCACTGGCATTCTGTTGCCTATTCAAGCAGCGCCCTTCACAGATTCCTTTCTTCATACTTCCTTGCACTGTGAGTTTATAACACTTCCTTGAGAGAGAAAAAATGGCGAAGAAGAATTCTCCTTCCTCCTGCATTTCTCGAATGGTTTGACACGGGGTAGGAAACACTAGGTCGGTCTTGACCGTCAGTGCCATTGCCGCTTTGATGGTGGATTATGGGATCCCCAAGGATATGGCATACCGTTCTCTTTGCTCGGATGGTAGGGCCAATGCCTTTCTAGATGGCTTCATTACAGTCTACGAGTACCATCTGAAAGGGGGGTTCTGCTACCCCATGCCATACAATCTGCACGCGCTTGTTGTGGCATTGGATGTTCCAGTAGTGAGGCTTCACCCTAATGCCGTCCGTTACTTGGTCTCGCTGTGCATCTTCGCCCGCCTTCATACTGGTGCATTTGATGCGAAGGCGGCAAAGGTGATATTCTGTTTCACAGAGTCGAAAGATTGGATCTCTATGTCTCCTCGCCTTGGCTTTCACTTTCAAGGAACCAATCCTGACTAGGTTAAAAACTGGAAGAATCATTTTTTCTTTCTTCAGGAACTTTCTGATTTAGAGCTCTCTCATGAGTGGGGTCTAATCCCACAGTTCTTTTGCGAAGATGTGTCCACAGAGGAGATCAGGGATGTGTTGGAGTTGGTCACCGCCATTGGCTCTCAGATGGAGACATTCTCTGTTTAGGGCTACTGTTTGACATCCTACACTTTTGCTGCCGCCAAGTGGGGTCCCACATCTGGCTGGGCCATAGCTGGCCCCAAGAAGAAAAAGTTTGGGGCCGTTCTACTTCGTGAGCCTTTTGGAAAAAAGGCTGAGAAAAGATGCTCACTGCTGGGGACATCGTAAGATGAGGAAGTTGAGGCTCCTCTAAAGAGGTTGAGGGAGGTTGGAGGCACCTCCACCTGGAGATCACAGAGGCTTGCAGTGGGACTAGCCGTGTGAGCCAGGAGCCCCGTTCCAAGACAGATGTTGGATATTAAGCCACGGGAGGGAGTGGCAGAACATTTACCGATTCCTACTTTGGCGTTAGCTGAGTATGGCATCCCTATGATGGAGCTTCACTCCAAGGAAGAGTCCCCTGTGGGTCCCTTCGTGGACCTGGAGCAGCAAGAAGCGGTTGTTGTGGGCACGCCGATTGTGGAGGGTGGCACGTCAGCCCTTGAGGAGTTGAAAGAAGTTGGCGCTTTAGAGTCTACGCTAGTCCTAGCAGGGACTTCAAAGCTTTCGGGATCGCTTGCGAGGTCACTCTCGGAGGTGTGCGTCCAGGAGAGTGCGACCGTGGAGGTGGAGGCTGAAGCCGAACGGAACGCTAGTCCGCCAGGTGCTGATCTGACTTTGGAGACTATCGTGGTTGGGATGGCTTAGGAGTCAGAGCCCACAAGCATTCCCTTATCACCTGTGGCTCCAGACCTTCTTGGCTCCACGGAGTTCGTAGCTGAACGCACAGAGCCTCCGAGTTTGTTCACGTCAAGTGACGGAGCTTGTCATCCGAATGCTTCCATTGCTCAGGTATGATCGTCCAAAGTTGAACGTTCTTTTGTTGACTGGAACTTTGACAATTTCTGACATTCCATTTTCCCTTGTAGGTCCCTAGGGAGGTCAACTCTTTCGACACGCTGATTGCTCAACTGTGCATATACTTTTATCACAAGTAGGAGATGGCTCAATGTGCGAGAGTTGGGATCGCTGCCCTCCGGAAAGAAAACGAGCAGCTGAGGGGAGAGATCGGGCAGCTGAAAGAGGAGAGTGGGCAGTAGGCATAGGAAATCGTGCAACTGCGATGGGAGGTTGAGCAGCTAAAGAGAATGGTCACTGCTCTGGAGGACGACAGCTCCTGTCTCTCCAATGACCTGAGGGGGCGGCTTACTCCCGCGGATGTGGCCCTCATACTAGACCGCAGGTATTGGGATGGGATTTGCCTGTGCTGCAAGATTGCCTCCCTCGTGCTTCTAGATGTCTTGGAGGGCATCTTTCATCTATTCAACTCCGGGGTTTGCGACAGGTCTCGCCTAAGAAACTTGTTCGAGGAGGCAGGCCAATCAGACCCGCAGGAGTAGCCTTATTTGTACATAGCTTCTTCCCTTTTTGCCTTTTGACAATGCCTTCAATATGTGTCTTGAATGAAACGTAGTATTCTTTCTTGCATTCAGTGCCTTTGAGTGTATGATATAATTTTTGAGATCATAACTTGTATTTTAATGGCTAAGCTTGTAAGGTTATTGTAGTCAAGGCCCCAATCCAGCACCTTCTCTTGCTGTACTCGTCATTCGTTAGAGGATATCGTCGCATCTCGCACGTTTAATAGGAAGCTCAATCTAGTAGAGTGGACATCGTCGTAAGTCTCGTGGAGCCACACCAAGGGCCAGCTAGGTTTTCTGGCCATAGCAGTCGGATTCCGGGTCTTAGCCTTTTCGCACACGATACCTGTACTAGGTGTTTGGCCCCCGCTCAAGGAGCCGTTGTTCTCATGTTTACGATCTTAGCCCGCGACCATCGTAGACTAAGGGTGCTCTCTTCTTTAAAAGAAGGTCGCCGGACGCCTGCAATTCTTACCCCCTAAGGTTTTAGTGGCCGTACATTAGGAACTTCAAAAGCTCTCAGGCTTGATATTTTGACCGCATGGGTCACCAGGTACGAAACCAAGGTTGGAAGGGCCACTTAGGGCCTTCCGATGCGGAGTCAAAATTATGGGTTGGCCACTTTTGGGCCCCTTGGCATGGAGCCAAGGCTTGAAGGGCCGCTCAGGGCCTTTCAACGCGGAGTCGAGAATCTGGGATGGCCGCTTGGCACAGAGTCAAGGATTGAAGAGCCGCTCAAGGCCTTTCGACGCAGAGTCGAGATTTTGGGTTAGCTGCTTTCGGGCTGCTTGGCACAGAGCCAAGGCTTTTCTTTACGGACGGATAAAAATTTCCCCGATTTTGGGGTAGTCTAGGCCATTTCGTTTTTGGAATGTCATGCATGCAAATACTTATATGAATGAACACACAAGATAATAAAAATGATCAATTTTATTAAATGAAAACACAATACATGTACAAGCATTCCTTATGGTGTGTGTATGCCTTACTTGGGCCAGTTTTGTCCAACTGATAATATTTTTTTAGGTTGGCAGCGTTCTAGGTTCTCGGGACCAACTTGCCGTCTTGGGTGCGTAGCTTGTACACTTCGTTCCAGAGGATTGTCGAGACAAGGAACGAGCCTTCGAGCTAGGGGAGAGCTTGTTCCTGCTTGTGACCTTTCCCGCGGCCTCTACACTCCGAAGGATCAGGTCTCCCACCTCGAGCGGGCATGCCTTCACCTGCTTGTTGTAATACCATGTGATACGCTGTTGGTAGGTTGCAGTCTTCAGGCAGGCCGCGTCGCGAACTTCTGTGGGCAAGTCAAGGCACTCCCTGAGTCTCTAAGAGTTTATAGTTAGATTGAAACATTCGACTCACTGCCAGGGATGTCCCACTTTAACAAGGACAACCGTTTCAACTCCCTAGCAGAGGTTGAAGGGCATCTTTCTCGTTGGTTCTCACAGGGTTATTCGATATGATCAGAGCATAGAAGGCAACTCATCGACCTAGGAGCTCCCTGTGTCATCTAACTTGGTGTTCAGTTTGTGTAGTAGCATGTGGTTGGTGACTTTGACCTGTCCGTTTTCCTAAGGATACGCTACACACGTATGAACTAGCCTGATGTATAGACTTGCACAGATTTAGTGAACCATTTGTCGGTGAATTGGATTCTGTTATAGTTACTATAACCTCGAGAATCCGAAAACGGTAAACGATTTTCTAGCGGAGGAACTTCGTTGCATTCTTCTCCATGATCCATGCCAGGGGAATTGTCTCCACCAATTTGGTGAAGTAGTTAATACCGATAATGAGAAACTTCCTTTGTCCGGAGGCCAGAGGTAACGGTCCAAGGATATCCTGACCCCACTACGCGACTGGCCATGGAGATTAAAGGTTGTGCAACTCTGTGCAATGCTGATGGGTCGTGGTCTTTTGAACCTGACAGCTTTTGTACTTCTTCACAAATTTCATGGCATCCCGCTTCATTGTGGGCTAGAAAAGACCTTACCGCATGATCATGAATGCGAGATTTCTTCCTCCGATGTGTGAGCTACATTTGCTACAGTAGATTTCGCTCAATGCATATTCAGTCTCCTCAAGGGTTAGGCATTTTAGGTAGGGAGTAGAATGTCCTTGTCTGTATAGCCTGCCATCAAGGATCACGTACCAGTTTGCTGTCTTCTTAATCCACTTGGCCATGTCGGCGTTCGTGGGTAATGTTTCAACCGTCAGATATCTATGGTACGATGTCATCCATTTGTCGCCTTCGTCAACCTGTAGTACTTCTTGGTCCGAACTGTCCATATTGGGTGCGGCCAGGATTTCCTGTAGGATCCTGGCATACTACTCCAGAGATCCTGCAGCTGCGTCTCTAGCCAAGTGGTCAGCTTTTTAATTTTTTGCTCTGGGTACGTATTCGTTCTTGAAACGCTTGAACGCCTGGATATAGGCTTTTGCTCTCTCTAGGTACTTCGCGAGCTAAGGGTTTGATACCTCGAAGACTCCTTTGATTTGATTGACCACGGCTTCGAGTCACAGTGTACGACCAGAGACCTGGCGGAACATTCCTTTGCTAGACGAAATTCTGCAAAAAGGGTTTCGTATTCTACCACGTAATTAGTGGCAGGGAAGGTCAGTGTGACGAAGTACTTGGTCTCTGTACCGTCTGGACTTTTGAGCACAACTCCAGCGCCGTTGCCTGTTTGGGTGGATGATCCGTCCATATTCAGGATCCATGATGGAATTTTCGGCGCGTCCAAGCTCTTCGGGCTGTGTGGGTTGTCTAGAGTTGGGGTCGCCGCCTCGACGGTGAAGTTCGCCAGAGCTTGGCCCTTAAATAACCGGTTGTGGTCAATACTCCACGTCGAACTCTCCCAATTCTATAGCCCACTTGACCAACGGCCCAGAGGTCTTCGATTTCTGTTGGATCGACTTCAAGGATTTATCCGTTAGAATGACAATCTAGTGTGCTTGAAAGTAGGGCTCAGCTTTCGCACCGAATAAATGAGAGTCAGCGCAATCCTCTCCACATGTGGGTAGCGAGTCTTTACGTCCGTCAATACCCTACTCATATAGTACATGGGCCGTTATGTACTCTCGTGCTCTTTGATGAGCACTGGGTTAAGCGCCGTGTCTGACGTGGTCAGGTAGAGGTACAAGTTCTCACCCGCGGATGGTGAACTTAGGAGAGGCAGGCTAACAAGGTATGCCTTTAACTCTTTGGAAGCTTCCTCACATTCATCTGTTCGCTGGAATCCAGACGATTTTGTCCTTGTAAGCACCTTGAAGAAGGGCAAGTACTTCTTCGTGTACTTAGCTAGGAATCGCAAGAGGGCTACTAGCCATCCTGTGAGCTTCTGTACTTCCTTTACGGTTTGCGGAGGGTTCATGTCAAGGATAGCTCTGATCTTCTTTGGGTTGGTTTCTATGCCGCGTTGGGACACAATAAAGCTTAAGAACTTTTCGAAGGTCACCGTGAACGCACATTTGGCCACATTGAGCTTTATCCTATGGGCTCAGAGTACCTAGAAGGTCTCCCCTAAATCACGAATATGGTCGTCGACTAGTTGGCTTTTCATGAGCATGTCATCGACATATACCTCCACGTTTCTTCTGATTTGAGCCTCGAATATCTTGTTAATGAGGTGCTAGTAGGTTGCCCCGACGTTTTTGAGGCCAAATGGTATTACATTATAGCAGTACGTTCCCTGATCGGTTATAAAGGAGGTATGTTTCTCATTATTCGGGTCCATCCTGATCTGGTTGTAGCCCGAGTAGGCATTTATAAAACTCAGGAGCTCGTGTCTGGACGTAGAATCCACTAGTTGATCGATCCGAGGGAGTGGAAAGCTATCCTTAGGATAGGCTTTGTTCACATCGGTGAAATTCACGCACATTCGCCACTTGCCGTACTCTTCTTTACGAGCATGACATTGGATAGCTAGTCTGAATACTGAATCTTTTTAATGAATTCGGCGTCTAACAGTCTCTTTACTTCTTTCCTTATGGCTATTAATTTCTTGACGGAGTAGTTCTTGCGCTTTTGCCAAAAGGGTTTATAACAGGAATCGAGGCCTAGTTTGTGGACCATTACTTCGATTGGTATCCTAGGCATGTCGGTAGCGATCCACACGAATACGTTAGCGTTCTTTCGGAGAAAGCTAACCACCAAATCGCGGTTGGCTGCAATGAGAGTGCTGCTGATAAGTATGCACTCGTTTGACTCAGCAAGGTCTAAATGTATCACTTCGGTTGCTTCTCCTGACTGGGCTTGTTGTAACGTGGCTTCATCACGGAGGTCCAAGTCTCCGTTCATGCGGTCTAGTGCTGTTGGAGGGACTTGGGACAAGAAGCATGTCCGTCCCATCACCTAATCACCGAGCACCTCTCCTACGCCGTACGGGGTTGGAAACTTCATCTTCAGATGAGGAATCGAAGTAACAGCTTCAAAAGCCATAAGGAATGGTCTGCCCAGGATAGCATTATAAATAGACGGTAGATTGACGACAAAGAATGTTAGCTCTCGCGTTGCAATACGCGATTTAGTTCCCATCGTGATCTTTAACTAGACTATTCCCTGCACGGGTACTGATTTATTATCCAGACCATATAGAGGGCCATCGGCCACATTCATCTGGCTTCTTCTAATCCAAGCTTAAAGAAGGCAACAAGATATAGCAAATTTTGAGAGTTTTCATTATCAATAAGGACTCGTTTTAATTGATAATCGATCGTCTTATTTGAAACGAGGATGGATACAACAAGGGGATCAGAATGGGGGATGGTTACATGAGTCATATCGTCGCTGCTAAAGTTAGTGATATCATTCTTATCTCCTATCCTCGCTCTCTTGCTGCTGGAAGTTTGCTCGGGTTGCGCTTGTCTGCTACTCTTGGCCGACACGGTTAAGATCATGCTGATCACGTAAGTGGCCGTATGGTTCTTCGGAGGCTCGCTCGCCTCGCCTTTTGAGGCTGCGGTGGCTTACCCTGTGACCTTCACAAACTCTTTGTGGTGTCCGTGGTGGATCAGATCTACTATCTCCTATTGCAGGGTTCGACAGTTCTCCGTGGAATATACCAGGCAGCGGTGGTACAAGCAGTACTTCGTCTAGTAATCACAACTTGGGCCCTTTGGCGCTTTTGGCCACTTGAAGAACTTTTTATCCTGTATTTGTATCAAGATATTAGCGTGGGTGTCATTCAGGGGAGTTAGGAATGTTGCCCCATACTCCTTCCTAGATCCCGGCGAAGGCCGTGGCTACTTGTGGCGCCCTTGGAAGCGGCCACTGTCGCCGTTCCTCTTCTTCCCGATAGCTGGCTTATGCTATTCTGGAGGGTGGTCCATGCGTTTGGGACGCTTTGCCTCATTGGCCTCCTCCACTGAGATGTAAGCTCGGGCGATGTCCCCTACTTCGTAGAAGGATTGAGGGCTTTGATGCGATAAGTATTTGAAGAAGTCCTCGGCCGCCAAGGTGGCAACAAAGGCATTGAGTTTCAGTTCATTAGAGAGTTGGGGGATCTGGCATGCCTCAGTGATAAAGCCGTTGAGGAATTGCTTCAATCTTTCGTCCGTCCTTTGGCAGTAGTGGACTAGGTGCCACGGCTGTCTCTTTTCTCTCCGATTGGAGGTGAATTGGTTCAAAAAGCAGTCCGTGAGCTCGTCGAAGGAGCGAATAGAGTTTGGCGGGAGGTCATGGAATCAAAGCAGTGCGTCTCCCTTGAGGGTGATGGAGAAGTACTGACACATCACAGCCTCGCTCACTTATTGGAAGGATAGGTGAGTGCGAAAGTAGTTGAGATGGTCCATCGGATTCTTACTCCCATCGTACCCGTCCAGTGTCAGCAATTTGAACTTGCGGGGGAGCGGTTGGGTTTGAAGATCCATGGCAAAGGGCAATCTGTGCAGGTCAATGGAAAATCGCACTAACCTCTCATTATGCAGGTCCCAGAGCACCTTCACCTTTTCCTCCGCTAATGGGTCAGATTCGTTTCTCTGCGCGTTGATGACATCGCGGAGCTCCGTGTGACCCTGCTGGTGGTGTTGAACTTGTCGGCTGCGAAGGCTTTCCATGTGGGGCGGCTGCGCGCTGTATGAGTCCGCGGCTGTCTTCCTCCTCTTGCTGCAAGAGTTATGGGTGTTACGCCGCTCTGGGCTCTCCTCTCACTCGTCCCGGCTAGGGTGGCTTCCAACCACTGGCTGGGCGTTACTACTGGAGGCTGCCTGGGCCTCAGCGCTGTCAAACTGATCTGATCTTCCCCTAGGGGCTCTTGTGCTACGCCTTCCCTGCTTGAAGGATGACGCCTGAGATGCCAGGGGAGTAGCCCCCATCCACTGCGTGCCCATCTTGGTGCACAGAGCTTGGAATATCAGTCTCATGTCACCCATTTCGGTGTCTGGCTCGTGAACGTTAGGTTGTAGACAGACGTCAGCACGACTACCCACTGAAGGGTCGTCACCGTATGCGGCTACATCTCTTGCAGGGGCACTGGCTTGCGTTCGGGTGTTGACCATCTTGTTGTAAAGGAGTGAGTGTTGAAGGAAGAGGTTAGACTTTTTGTCGCATTCCTACAGACGGTGTCAATGTTGCGTTTCGGGTCCTTGGTTGTCGTACAGATTAGGAAGCCTTCGAATTTCTCATCATCTGAAAGTGATCACGAGTGGATCTAGTCTCCGTTACTGTTAATCTAGAATCTGTAAAACACAACTGATAAATAAGAGGTCAGAGGTCAATGGGATTTTTTTCACCAAAAACACTCCAACGCTTAAATTAGTATCATTCCAGAATGAACAGAAAGGGGGGATGCACACTCAGAGGTGTGAGAAAATATGAGTATGCGGTGGGAGTGTATGAATGTTAGTGCTGAACTCAATGAGCGTTGGTGGATTGCCTGGCTCCCTATATGCACCGCGATGGGTGGCTAACTTTGGTAGCCTGCGAGAGGCAATGGAAGATGAGAGCTGGTCGAAAGCTTGAGAGAAGGAGTTGGTGGAAGCGTATATCTCAATGCCAGACTCAGGTTTCAGATTTGGAATCGATCGATCCCCTCTCTTGTGGAAGGAGAGAGAATTTATAGGCTCAAGGGAGTAGTGTTTTGGGTGCGAAAATCATCATTGCATGGATTTGCCAACCGTTGACCTGCTAGTGACGGTTGGTGATGTCAGTTGTCACCTTATGGTGGCGAGGAGACCGTCGTATATCGCTAGCCAACTTGGTTTACCTTTCGAATGAGGATTAGTTGGTCAGTTGCAGGAAGCGGTGTAAGCTGCAACTAGCATGGTTGACCTCTCTCTCATTGGCTTACCTTGCTGCCTTGAGTCTATCACCTGCAGCAGTATTAATGAGTTGTAGGAGGCAATGATTGGCTGTTGGCGTTGGGTCGCCATGTAGACTGCTCGATTTCTAAGCCTAATGGCCGGTTTGGGTTGTTGTTTCCTGGATTGAGTATTGCGGGTTCTGAGCTTCTCTGGGATTGGACCCCACATATAGTTATATCATCTGACCTAAAAAAACTAAAAATATGCTCTTTTGTCTATACAATGGTTTTTCTAACAATGATAATATCTAGTTATTACCTAATATTTTCTATAATTTTAAAAAACTATTGTGCGTTAATAATTTAAATTAAAGCAATGAGCTAATTA
>JAODPA010013940.1:0-13372 GCA_025585075.1 Nepenthes mirabilis
TTACATATTTTAAAAAAAGGGCAAAGTAGACTATTCTTAGTTCAACCACTTAACCATTCTTCATTCCCAAATAATTTTGCAAGGTTCACACACACACACTCTCACACGCACACACCCTGACGCACACACTGCCACAGCAACACACATTTGGCATGCTCCTGCACACACACTCACACACACACAGTAGGGTGCACACAGTAGGGCACACACTGCAGGGCACACTCAGCAGGGCACACACTACTCATACACCCATTTACCCAGTTGCAATGACCACACTGCTATACAAACTCTCATAGTGCACCCACCTACGCACACACGCAAGGTTCAATTTAACTGTTGTCTTAAGTATGAAGTTTATGTTTGCCACATCATTTCTATCAATTATAGCTAAGTATGAAGTGAAGAACAGTTGTCATATACATTACAGATGAAATATCTAAGGCTACTTACTCGGAACCAATATGCAACCCCCGTAATTTCTTCTTTATTTCACCTTATTTTCAACAATGGTAGTAGACACAGCAACAAAAAACACACTGCTGAGTGTATATGAGAAGTCTCACCAATCCATCTACAATCCTTCAGAGTTAATAATAATGAATTGAATGGAAGGAGACAGAAGATACAGAGTTTATAGTTCATTTCAATGAAACATACTACTCACAACAAGGCAAAGTAGATCTTTGGACATACATAACACAGACAATATTACTTGCATAAAAACTTTCATTATATATGGCAATATTGACCAAGAATTTTTTGGTAATATGAACCACATCACAAATTTCTGATGGTTGCTTTATGTTCAAGGATTGTAACCAAACACACGATATAAATTTAACCCTCTTCAAATAAGAAGAAACATCTAGATACCTAGACAGACTGAAATTGGAAGCACCAATAGTTGAGCACCTTCTATAACCTGTTAACATATAGTCAATTAATTTGTAACTAACTAACATTATAATAATAAAAAATAAAATAGTAGCACATAATAAATACATACCTTACATAATTACAATCTTACACAATCACCACATCAATGACTTATCTTCTTCACTACTAGACTTGTACACATCTTTAGATTCGTGGGTATAATTCTTATCTATAATCTCTAGTTCAATATCAATTCTAACTAAAGGCACCGTCATATCACTTAACTCTACCACATAATCCAAATTTGTTTCTAAAGTTGGCTCATTACTATCCACATATGTTTCGTAGATATCATTCATCTCTTTACCAACAGAAATATTATAAAAGTTACATGTCATTGACCTAATAATAACTCGCCAATTCAAATCTGTATGATCTATCACGTAATAAACTTGTTCAACTTAGCATGCTAAAACATAAGGCTCATCAGTTTATAAAAACCGAGTGATATTTATTATTGTAAACCCATTTGGTTCCTTCTTAATACCTTTTTTCATATCATATATGTCATACCAATTACAACGAAAAAGTACTATCGTGTTTTCACCATTATACTCTAATTCAGTAATCTCTCTTAATAATCCAAAGTAGTCCATTTTCCCACTATGTAAATCATCCTTCACCACCACTCCACTAATTGTGTTTTACACTTTCTTACTCAACTTTCTGTATGAAATCGGTATTCATTAAATACATATGATAAATAACAAGTTACTCTTCTAATTGAAACCTGTGCCAAATATAAAAGATATTTGTTTACTCTTATCTCCTTTATTTATCAATTCTGTAATCTATTGAACACAATAAGTATTAAATGGCATTAATAAGTATTACAATTTAGTAAGTATTAATAAATTGCATCGAACCATACAGAATGTATAAAAATTTATTTTCTTTATATTCAAACCACTCTAACAAATCAACATTTCGATCTTGATTGATATTTTCATACTCCCTGTTCATCATCAAATATTATAGTTCTTTATATTAATAGGTGGTGGATTGAAACATATATGTACCACACTAATGATATTACTATATACCATAATAATAAAGTAATTTACTCTATAAAAGGTTGCACTTCCTTACAATTTTTTAAGATATATAGTTGAGCTCTATTCTAATTTTAAAAGCTTAACTCTTTAATACTTCTTTTACCTAATAGTCTTCCAAATTTAGAAAATATAAATAACCCCACATATACTTCAACGCCGTCAAAATTTTTTTCTTTACGATTAAAGCTTGTTTCTATCCTACCCAAGTATCTAGAGTAAAACACAAGACATTCTTCTATAATATGACATTCAGCTATAGAGCCTTCTGGGTGAACTTTATTACGTACATATAATTTTAACTTACACATGTACCTGTAAATAATACTTTATTAGTTCAAATACCATAATCATTATGTTCAAAATACACGTGCTATACATTTTAAGGATATATCACCTTTCAAAAGGATATATCCACTGATATTGAATTGGTCCTATAACTTTTGTCTCACTTGCCAAATGAATAGGTAAGTATAATATGTTATCAAAAAAAGATGGGGGAAAGATTCGTTTCATTTTACAAATGGTCAAAATAATATTTCGTTTTAATTTTTTTCAATGCAACCACTCGCAATGTTTTTCCATATAACTACTTAAAAAACACACCTTATTCAGCTAATGGCTCATATACTTCTGTAGGTAAGATACCATAAAATGTTGGTACAATTAGGTCTTACATTAACACATGATAATCATAACTTTTCATCCCTAAAATTTTACCATCAACACAATTTACACATTGAGATATATTGAAAGAGTAACCATTTGGAACTTTCAAATTTACAAAAAACTTACAAACAATCCTTTTTTCTTTCAATGTCAATGTATAGGTAACTTTAGGAATTAAATATTTATCTCCGATTTCAATAGGATGCAAGTCCTTTCGAATTCCCATATTTCTCAAATTTAGACGAGATTTCAAATTATCCTTTATCTTCCCATCAATGCCTAATATTATACCTATGATACTTTCACAGACATTCTTTTCAATATTCATAACATCTAAATTATGACGAACCAAAACTTTGCTCCAATAAAACAACTTGAAAAAAAATACTTTTCTTTTTCCAATTATACTTGAGAGTATGTTTAGGTTGCTTTCGTTTGATACTGCCCTTCCCAAATATCACATTATCACATCCACTAATTTGATCAAGAACATCATCCCTGAAAATAGCTTAGGAGCATGTCGCATTTCTATAGCGCCGTCAAAGGATTTTTTATCAAATCTCCATTTATGATTGGCATCTAAGAATCTACGATGACACATATAACACAATTTATAACCATGTGACAATCTATAAGAGGATGTATCAATATTGCAATTAGGACAAATAAATTTTTCTTTCGTACTCCAACCTGATAAATTTGCGTAAACTGAAAAATCATTGATAGTCCACAATAATGATGCATGAAATTTAAAATTGTTTTAGGTTTTAACTCCAGCATACCATAATTCCATAAGCTCATCTATTAATAGTTTCAAGAATATATCAATATCATTTTCAAGAGTTTTTGGACCAAAAATTAATAATGATAGTATAAAGTATTCACTTTTTATGCACATCCACATGGGAGATTATATGAAACTAATATCATTGACCATATGTTGTAAAATATACTTAAGTTGCCAAAAGGATTAAATCCATCAAAAGCTAAGCCAAGCCTCACATTTTGAAAATCTAGTGCAAAGTTCGGGTATATTTTATCAAAAGATTTATATGCTTTTGAGTTAGCTGGATGTCTCAAAACTCCATCATTGGGGTGTTTCTCCTTATGCCATTGCATACGAGACACTATTTTTGAAGATATGTAAAACTTTTGAAATCTAGATATTAGTGAAAAATGACGAAGAATTTTATGCGAAACTTTTTTTCCTTCATCATTATCAATTTTTTACCACAAACACCCACAAATTGGACAGTTTTAATATTTTTTATCTACATTTCGATAAAGGATACAAGTATTCTTGCAAATATCAATCTTAACATAATCCAATCCTAAATCTCTTGTATACTTTTTTGCTTCATAAGAGTTACTTGAAAAGTTGTTATCATGGAAGAATATTAGTTTCAATAAATTCAGTAGCATTGAGAAAGATTTATCACTCCAACCATTAATGCACTTTAAATGGAGAAGATGTAAAATAAATTTTAATTTAGTGAAACGATCACAACTCGAAAATAATTCTTATTCAGTATCTTTCATAAGTCTATAAAACTTTTCAGACACTACATTATTTTGATCAATTTCATCACCTACATGGTCGACATCTTCACTGAAATCTATATTTCTAACATTTATGGCATCATAAATCAAAGAAATAGTATCATCATTTTCGAAATCACTATCTTTGCTTTGTTTCTCATCATCATCATATCCCTCATCACTAGTAGAGTCATTTTCTTATTCTCCATAAAAAATCCATTGATTATAATCCTTTAATATTCCATATATGATTAAGTGGTTAAAAATCATTTCTTTATTTTGAAAAAATAAAGATTGTTACAATTATTGCATGGACAACGTATCTTATCCCCATTTTCAACTTTTAAAAATACAAAATCAAAAAATTCAACCGCTCCTTTTCTATACTTTGGCTTTTGTCTGTCACTGACAATCTTATAATTTATCTGACGCTTATCCATCCTAAAATGTAAATAAGAAAAAAGTTAGTATTAATAAACTAATTATAGGTAAACCACGTTATTAAAAGGTGAGTAAATAAATATATAATGATTATTTACATTATATTTGTATAATGTGGACAATAGTATAATATATATGTCTATGTATACACAGTAGTATAAGTGTGCGTATTTATGTATATATACAGCAGTGGCATGTGTGTGTGTGCCTGTTAAGGCAGTGTGTGTGAATATAAGTGGGTGCATGTGTGTGTACTGCTTGTGTGTGAGGGTGTGTAGTGCTGTGTGTGTGTGTGAGAGAGTATAAGTGAGTGCTGGCAATGTAAGGATGGTGCTGCCGTGTGTGTGGGGGTGCGTGAGAGAGTTGCTGTGTGTGCTAGCTCAGCAAAAGGTATCCCTCTAGTCTGTCCCTACCCATATATCAGATATATTTATCTCTAAGTAGTAGGTCACCCTTATTATTGATTTCTTTTCTTCGCTAGTTACTCTCGTACAAGAATTCCATTCAAATATTCATCAGATTTGCACATGTTCATTTGGTTTCTTTGTATACATCTGTGGCCAAACAATCTAGATCACACCTAATATGATTTGAGGCAATCTTGGTCGTCCCCTTGTTCCATCACCAAACTTTACTTGTGCCAAGGAAGCAATGCCATCTCCAAATGCTATTTCATCCTGTCTATTACAGCGTCCCACTAGGTATGATGGTCATAGGATCATGATGAGTACTTTGTTGATTGATTTCATTGTCTTGTACCACATTTCGAGTACAAACATCCCTTTGATGTATTATCTCACAACCTTTCGACTATTTAGAGTATTATTTTTATATATTGTCTTTCAAGGTAATACCATAAACATTTATATCATCATTTTTCACTGGTTTATAGATATATTTGGAAATGTTTACCCGATGACCCAATTATCTTATAACTACTTGATTTAGTGCTTCTCTCATCCCTCTCTACGTCCATGCCTATTGCACTCCCTGTTTCTCTTGGGTGCCCATTAGTTGGGTTACACTAGCATAGAGCTGCTTACACAAACCTGCTATATCTATCCTCTCGAGAATTCTTCACCTCTTCCTCCTAAACGTTATTATTAACAGGTCCCTGCGGTACGCAGCCTAACTCATCTAACACTGTTATGGACCTACTACGTTGCGTGCTTCTCCAGATGGAGTGAATGACCACCTCTCTGAGTTTAAAGCGAGCATGATCAACATGTGGAACCATATAATGCAAGTTGTTTCATCATAAATAGATCCAAACACTTGGATGGCCCATCTTTAACATACAGCTTTTTCAACAAAACTCACACATGAGGTGAGTGCTACCATGTGATTTATGGATTTTTCTAATGACTCTAATTCACTGGTAACTGCCCTAAGAAATTTTTGTCAAAAATGTCGAGTATCCGCTATTGAAGGGGAGAGTTATCAGACTTGGTTAGTATGTTAATATTTATTATGATATGTTATCAATGGATATGTAGCAATATTTTCTAAGGAGTGATATACTCTATTTTATATTTTGATGCTGTCATCATTTATGTTTTGATTGTAATACTTGCTGCTATTACTTACTACTATTATTATCCTACAATGATGCATTATTGGTGGGTAGGGTTTCGGGCATTTCATGTGCAGAGCCAGGGGAAGAGCAAGGGAGAGAAGAAGAAAGAAGAGAAAAAAAGTGACAATCCGGTATCTCAGATCATCCTTTCGTCAAATTTGCAAAGTATAAGGTTGAAACAAATATTCGTAAGCCCAATCCTTGGTCGATTTTCATATTCGTTGATATTTGTGTATATTTCAGAGATTTTGTTTACATGCATATGATTTTCGTGTACCCCTCTATTTATTATTTACATGATGTATATTTTACCGATTGTTCAGTGATTTTTCACTGGTATTTGTGATTTTTGAGGATTTTATAATTTATGAAAACTCAGAATAATATATATAATATTTGTATATCAGTATGTTACGGAACCATAAACCAAGCTTTACATCGGTCCTCATGTATACTACCAGGGGTAGGGTCACTACATGGTCCATGGTGGTTCGAGACCCAAGGGGTCGATATATGTGATTCGAGATATGTGGCATTTAGTATCATTCCCGATAGGGAGATTTTGTCCCAACGGGGATGCATGCCATGTATGATCTCCCTTCTATTGGTAGAAAAGTTGATGCGAATTGTAGTTGACATATCCCACTGTGTATTTTAAATGAAAACCATCATAATAAATTAATAAAAAATTAATATATATTTGGACATCTTAATATATAAATTAAACTTGAGGTTACATTCAAACTTACAAGTGATAAAATATAATAAGTAACCTTACCTATGGAAGACAAAGTACATAGGTGGCCTAATCTATTAGCCTAAACTACAATTGATATTGTTCAAGATTATTGAAAATATGTGTAACCCTTCCTCGAGTTAGTATCTTAAATCTTTGGTTCTCCAATTTAATACATGCTTTGGATTTCTACATCAATTTGTATCAGACCTTGATTTGAGATACGCGGATTTAACCACAGATTTGGCAATGGGAATGTTTCATACATATGGATATGTGTAAAGCCCGGAACACTTTTTAATTATATATTTTGGTTCTGATTTTCTTTGATTTCTGCATACGAGATTATGAGATTTAGATCCGAACAATGGTATATGTCCCATGCGAATGTGGTGACGATTATGGCTTATACAATGTGACCTCAGATCACGATATGTTATGATACAATATGTTATCGTCTATGAGATTTGATCAGATCTTAATTTATTACGATTATATCCTGAAGTGACGATTGATACAGATAATGATTTAGTACGAAACTATTCCTCGATTTTCAGGGATTTCATAGGCCATGTGCTTTGTTTTACACGATTGTGATATAGTATCCCTTCCCTTTGATTTTATTTGCACTATTTTATATACGATGATACTTGTTGAGTTTTAGGTTTATGTTTTCATATTTTATCCCTTCAAACTAGTAGTTTAGATACGATTATAGGAGTTCGGACCCTATCTGGCACGGCATTATTTTCCTGATAAGTGGGATGTTTTACCTGTTAGGCTTTTGGTTCTCGGGGGTGCATTTGGTTATTGTGTAGCCGGTTGTGGGTCATGGATTATGTATTGAGAATTATGACATATTTATATTATGTAAATAAGTTTGTTTTATTGCACATCTCCTTTTTGACTTTGGATAGTATGCCATATATTATACTGTCTAGATTTATATCTGATGAAATCCTATATAAGTTTTATAATATTGGATCTTATATCTGTATGAATTATCACGATAATAGGTCATGCATTATGTTTGATTATACTATAAATCATATAATGATATGTACTTGATTTTAAAAAATTTTAATAATTTTCTTTGAAATCTATCTATTCATGGCTTATAAAAAATTGTTGCTGAAAAATAAAATCAATGTCATTTTCACAGTTTTGTCATGATATTTTGCATGAATTTTTCGCATCTGGCTTTGATTAGAAATTAAAATTCATAGTATACTTAAATTTTGAATTTTGAGTATATTTTTTATCTTATTTTCTTAGGAACAAGGCCAGGAAGTAATTACAATAAGTGAATCATATTGAATAGGTTGTATGAAAATAATAGTATATATAAGGGTGCATTATTTATCTTTGGAAATGTATTTTAGTGTTAAATTATAACTCTAACTGTTATCTTGGTGATTATTAAAGCAAAAGAAAGTCAGAGAAGTGCGAAAAATTTAGAGAAAATCTCATATTATTTTCTGAGACCAAAATTGTTTAAATTTTTTTATCTCAAAATCCTTTTACCATAAAAAGCACTTGTTCCAACTTGTAAGTCCCTGTACTTCTGTTAGTGGCTTGGATGTTGTAGATACAGTTGTCATGTCCTCAATCTCAAAATTTTGGTTTATTTATCTTAATTCGATCCAATTATTATATTAATTTATTTCAAATCTAAAAAACTCAAAAATTTGTTGGTAAAGTTTCAAATTTTCAAATAAATATTACATATGAACTGTAAATTAAATATCGATAACTGACCCAAAATAATCGGTCATATCATATAACCCAAATGTTACACTCGAAAATGACTCACAATACCAACACACTATTATATCAAAACATGCGTAAGAAGATATATTCATAAAAAAATCAAAATATCCAAAAATCTAGAATTAACTAAACTATTGAAAACAGGACTAAAATCTCACTACATAACTGATAAGAATATCACAAATTTTTATACATAATATAGAACCATTAATCGTGATAAAATAAATATCCTAAAATCACTATTTTAAGACGAAATACAACACCCAAATTATTCTAATTACTAATTTTATTTCCTTCAAGAGTCCTTCCATCAACTTTTTCTATCTACAAGTGTATCTCAAATACTCTAATTTAAAGGAGTTAGAAAAAATAAAAATATAAATGAGCCACTTATTCAATAAGGTGTATAAATTTTCATATTCAAACATACTGGAAGTGATATGATCAAAATTCAAATGTAAGGCAATAAAATTTTCATAACATTCATACAAAATTTTAAAATTGATGATGTAATTTTTTACTCTAACTAATATATTATGAAAACATACTCAAATCATGATAATTCATATAGACTAAGGATCAATATGGCTTCACCGACTGTTAGAGACATTTTGTCTAATTGGCATATTCCGTGACCATATGTATTAGTGTATTAATGTTGGGTTGTGAATTGTCGGGTTCAAATCCGTTAAAATCCGTTATGCCCGTCTGAAGCGCCCGTGCCTGCCTAATGCTCGAATCGCGCTCGAGCCTAAAACCCAGAACCTCCCCGGCTCGCTAGGAGCTCGCTGCGCGCTCGAGCGCCATCCCAACGGGCAGAATTTTTTAACGCGTTTTTGCCTCTTCTATAAATAGTGGACTTAGCTTTTTGAAACCCTAACATTCTGGAGAGATTAAATTCGTGCCTCATTGAGAAGAAAAGGCTCTCATGCTTCAATATTGTTGCACATCTTGAGAAAACTAATCCTAAAAGATTGTTCTACATGTTCATAGAAGTTTTCTCACTACCTTTCTTTCACCATTGAAACTTTGCCTTCTACCATTGTTGGAGACTTTGGTTCGTGAAGAAGGAGACTCGTTCGTGAGTGGAAATTCAAGTGGTTCGAGGGAAGATTGACGTGAAGACCGGAAGGAGTCCGGTTCCGTTGCCGCGGGCAAATCCAAGGAGTTCCTTGGTAGGGATCACGTGACGGGAGTAAGTCGGCTAGGTTAGCGCGTCGTTACCACCCGGTCTGTAAGTTGATTTTCATAGTGCATTGCTTCCCTGGCCGTTGAAGCCCGGAGTGTTTTTCTCGATACCGTGGGTATCAAGTTTTCACTTCGTCACCAAAAATTGAGTCTTTTTACTATTGTTTATGCTTGGCTTGATCTCTATTGCTTCTCATTATTATATTGTGCATGATTGTTAATTTCGTATGTATCTAGTGTTAAATATCTTTTACGTGTATTAGATATTTATTATTTATTGTTGCTTCCGCTATATTTTTAACGGGGTCGAAACACGTTAACACAAAAACGTGCTTTTTCAATTGGTATCAGAGAATTACCCCGATCCTTGACCCCCGATTTAGATGTACACTAGTGGATCACTCTCCGTTCCTCCCTACTTTGATGGGAGTAACTATGCCTATTGGAAGGTCCGGATGAGAGCCTTTATAAAATCTCTAGATGAGCGTGTTTGGGCTCGTACCCAAGTTGGGTGGACTCCACCCACTAGTTCCTCGGGCAACGAACCCAAAGCCCTATCTTTGTGGACCAAAGAGGAACTTGATGCATGTAATTGAAATAGTAAGGGGTTACATGCTATTTTTATGGCTGTGTCTCCTGATGAGTTTAAACGGATTTCAATGTGTGAGACTTCTAAAGATACATTGGATATTCTTGAAATTACTCATGAATAGACGAAACTAGTGAAAAATTCAAAATTGCAAATGCTCACCACTAGATTCGAAGAAATAAAAATGAAAGATGATGAGACCTTTGATGAATTCTATGCTCAATTGAATGATATTATAAATTCTACATTTAATTTAGGAGAACGAATCCCCGAAAATAGGATTGTGAGAAAAGTCCTTCGATCTTTGCTTTAACGCTTTAGACCTAAAGTTACCGCCATTGAAGAGAGCAAAGATTTAGATAAATTAAAAATTGAAGAACTTGTAGGGTCCCTACAAACTTATGAGCACACATTGCCACAATCAAAGAAGAATAAATCTCTTGCCCTAAAATCAAGTAGGGAAGAGTGAAATCGGGACTCCGATGAAGAATTATGTAGCGATGATGATTTTGCATTATTTGTTAAGAATTTTTAAAAATTCTTAACGAAAAATAAATCTTCATCAGAAAAATTGGATGTGGACTTAAAACGATCACATAAATTTGAGAAGAAGGACCGACGTGAGAGTAAAGACTCCAAATCAAAAACTATCCAAGGGGTCCAATATCATGAGTGTAAAGGCTTTGGCCACTATCGGTCTGAATGCCCTAATCTTAAACGTCAACAAGGACAAGCCTTTAAAGCTAATGTGACCCTAAGTGATAATGAAGAAGAAGATGGTGAAAAATGTTCTGAAAATGGCCCTGTCAAGTACATGACTTTTATGACCTCTATGTGTGGCAATTCAGTAGAACATATTGATCAATCTGATGGCTCTGAGGCTGAGTCAGAAGTTGAATTTGATGGCCTTCAAGAGGCTTACGATAAACTATTTAGGGAATGTTTGAAAGTAAAGAAATTAAATAGAACCCTAAACGGTAGGATCACCGACTTGGAAAAAGACAACTTATCCCTACAATCCAATGTTGATACTAAAAGCCAAGAAATTGAGAATTTGAAAATCTCATTCTCTAAACAAATCACGACCTTGGAATCTGAACTGGAGGCCTCGAGAAAAGATTTAAAATAATTCATAAATGGGTCAACTAAACTTGATCATCTGCTTGGGTTGGGTAAAATTAGAGAAAATAAACATGGGTTGGGATATGTTGAGAATATGTTCCCAAATGACGTGAAGCCTAAAACAATTTTTGTTCCCACCAAGAAAATGCCACACCAACACATTAACACATCAAAATTCACTAAGCAACCAGCTCGACGTGTGGCTTCTCAATTTGACTCAACTCATGTGCGAAATTTACCTAATCAAAAATTGGTGAACAAATCATCAAAATCGGTCAAGTCTTCTATCAACATAAATCAAAGATTTAAGGACCGTTCCACCGTACCTAAATTTGTTCCTACTTGTCATGCGTGTGGAAAAGTTGGCCACATTCGTCCTCAATGCTACACTATAAATCATTGGTACAACCAACGAAAAGGGCTAAACATGAATCAACTTGTTGATCACATTTCGCAGTTGAATGAACAAGTTAAAATGTTGAATCAAAAAGTAGCATCGGGGAGACAAGTTTGGGTTAAGAAAAGTGAGCTAAATTACCCCTTGGCCATTCGTGACAAAAAGGGGGAGACTTGATTCATTTGTGATAGGGGGAGTTTAGGGGAGATTTGGAGTTTTGGGGCTCTATGTTATTCTCGTTAGGGGGAGTCTTGTCGGTAGGGGGAGTCTTCTTATATGTCATTTTCGCTTTGTTCAGTATTGTTTGTATCTCATGTTTATTTACAGTGCATGTTGTTCTCCCTTATTATACTTTGTCTTGTTGGTACTAACCTGCTTGTCCAGGCTGTTCAGTTACACAGTCCTCGCAGCTCCAGGCTATTCAGTTACACAGTCCTCGCAGCTATCGTCTCTTGCCGTTGCAGCCCTAGTATAGCTGTCTAAATTTTTTTTGTGTCTCTTATGTATCACTAGGCGTAGGTTTTCATGTACACGGGTTTTATCTCGGTGGTGTCTGAACCCGTGATTCTCTTGTATTTATTTATTTATTTTGGGTTTTATCACGGAATTGCCAAAGGGGGAGATTGTTAGAGACATTTTGTCTAATTGGCATATTCCGTGACCATATGTATTAGTGTATTAATGTCGGGTTGTGAATTGTCGGGTTCAAGTCCGTTAAAGTCCGTTATGCCCGTCTGAAGCGCCCGCGCCTGCCTAATGCTTGAATCGCGCTCGAGCCTAAAACCCAGAACCTCCTCGGCTCGCCAGGAGCTCGAAGGCCGCTCAAGCCGAAAACCCAGTATGGGGGCCGCTCGCTGCGCGCTCGAGCCCCGCTCGAGCGCCGGTCCAACGGGTAAAATTTTTGCACGCATTTTTGCCTCTTCTATAAATAGTGGACTTAGCTTTTTGAAACCCTAACATTCTGGAGAGATTAAATTCGTGCCTCATTGAGAAGAAAAAGCTCTCATGCTTCAATATTGTTGCACATCTTGAGAAAATTAATCCTAAAAGATTGTTCTACATGTTCATAGAAGTTTTCTCACTACCTTTCTTTCACCATTGAAACTTTGCCTTCTACCATTGTTGGAGACTTTGGTTCGTAAAGAAGGAGACTCATTCGTGAGTGAAAATTCAAGTGGTTCGAGGGAAGATTGACGTGAAGACCGAAAGGAGTCCGGTTCCGTTGCCGCGGACAAATCCAAAGAGTTCCTTGGTAGGGATCACGTGACAAGAGTAAGTCGACTAGGTTAGCGCGTCATTACCACCCGGTCTATAAGTTGATTTTCATAGTGCATTGCTTCCCTGGCCGTTGAAGCCC
>JAODPA010013951.1:0-13372 GCA_025585075.1 Nepenthes mirabilis
GTCAACACATTTGACGGCCTAGTTATAGGACGGGCTCAGGAACTGAAAAGCCCAGGACGGTCAACGTTGGCGTTGACTACCCTGGCGGCCGACTTGCTCGTAGACGGTCAATCAGACGTTGACCGTCCATGCACAACTTGTTGGGCCTCTAGAGGCTTTTCTACAGTGATGGGCCTATTCCATTATGGCCCACAGCCCATCAGTTGATCGTCAGCCGCTCTCCCTTTGTTCTACACAAAAGCGGCCAACACACAGACGGTCAACTCAGACGTTGACCATCCGCGCTCTACACCTTGGGCCCATAGAAGCCTTTCTACAGTAACGGGCCTGGTCCGTTAGAGCCCACGACCCATCAGACGGCCAACCACAGTTTTTCAAGTATCTTCCACGATCTCAAATCACACCTAAAAGGACATTGACAAGATTGACGCCCTTCAAATTAGGAAGGCGCCAGATCTTTCCAATTACTTGCCAGCTAAGGTGCTCCAACGATAATATACTGAGAAGGAAAGGGGCTGGTTGGGGAAGCTGTTGGCTGCCTCACAAGGAAACAATCATGCCCACCTTGACAACTGACATCTGCTCCAGAAGGTAAGCCAGCCAAGGTGGACAGAGGGGATCACGCTTTCCAAAGGAGGAAGATCACCCTCTCAGCCATTAGAAAAAACCTAGAATCATCATTCTGCGGAGGCTCTGATCTATGCTTTTTGGTACGCACCCAAGCACCGGGAAAAAATCCTAAGTGTTCTGAAGAAGCGGGCTCTCTCTCTCTCTGCAGCCAAACTCTCAGAACTGTAAACACAGACAACCTCCAAGGCAACAAGCGAGCCCTCACAGCCGTTTACTGCCATCCCACCTCCCAGATTCAAGAAGGCCTTACGCCTCTCTTACATCGGGGAACGCACTCTGCCTCTCTCTCACTCTCTTTTCAGTTTCATTCTTTCAGAGATTGTTTGTACTGATTTGAGCGTCGGAGTATTTTCGGTGGGACAACTTCCGGCCGATAACGCTGACCTCTTGTTCGTTTTAGTGGTGTGTAGGATTCGTACTCAGTGAACGAAGCCGGTTCAAATCATCCAAAAAAATTCGAATCTGTTCGAAGTCGGATCCATGTACGTATCATTGGCGCCGTTGGTGGGAAGCGCTTACAGAAAAGCCTACCACTAAATTCGCACAAACTCTTTGTCACCTTATGCTTCCACAATGGTGAACACGAGAGCTCAAGCTAGCGATCCTACTAGAGACACTGCTAATCCCGACCAGGACCATGCTGCTGATGTCCTGGTCAACGGGGCCACAGGCGAGGTTCCACCGCCTTATTTTAAACAATTGGTGGAGGAGATGAAGGCCAACAACCGCCTACTTCAGATACTTTGCGCTCAGAACGAGCCGCGACAGCAGGCGGCTACACCAGCGGTCATCCCTGCCCCTGCCACCAAAAGGGGTGGCCAGAGAAAAAAGATGCCGGCCAAAAGGCCTCAGAAGACCAAAAATAATCCGGCACGGCGTCCTCCCGCGTTCCTGGCCAAAATAGGCCAGCAGAACGCTCCGGGAGTACGTCCCCGAGAGACAGTCCAGAGCAAAAAAATCCCCGATACTCTCGGGCAGAAGACCACCACGCAGTCGAGGGGCAAGCCTCCGAGACTGCCAGATCCACTGGAGGCAGCAGCAGACCGGCTGTTGAACCCTCCAGGGACAAGACGGAGTTGAGGGATTACCTCAACTCCAAACGATCAGCAAATGTCGCTGGCGCCGATCCGCGGGTGGACAAGATCTGGAACCGTGTGTTCCAAGAGGAGGAGCGCGCCATCGACTTGGACCGGTTTCTTTTTACTGCAGAGATCCTGAGCCGTCCACTGCCGAAGAAGTTCAAGTTGCCGTCGCTTGACTTATACGATGGGGGCAGAGATCCGGTTGACCACCTGGATCACTTCCGCACCCATCTTAGTCTACAAGGGCTAGAAGACTCGGCGATGTGTCGCTTTTTTTCGCTCATGCTGAAGGGAGATGCCAGAATCTGGTTCAATCACCTCCCTTCAGGCACTGTCGACAGTTTCCGTGAGCTCACGGATCTCTTCCTGGCTCAGTACGCCTCGAGCCGACGGGAAAAGAATCAGCCGTGGTATCTCTCCCATATAAAGCAGAAACCGGGAGAGAACCCACGACGCTTACTGGATCGCTTCGTGGTAGAGGCCAGAAGGATCCCCAGGATTACTGAGGAGATAAAGTTGGGCAACTTCATCTCGGCACTGACTTATGGTGACTTTTTCAAGCACCTGGCCCATAAAAATTTTTAAACATTCCGCGAGGCGGAATCTATCACCAGGGCCTACGCTGCTGCAGAAGAGGCCAACGAGGCAAAACGTCCAGAACGGTCGGATCAGCCTCGGCCATTCCCTGGAGAAGGGAAAAGAAAGTTCACAGGCGGAGAATATTCCTGCTAGAAGCAGCGCCGGACTGGGCCTCGAGAACGAAAAGACTACGGGCCCGCCACTTTCACGCCCTTGACGGACACGCGCTCAACGTCCTCATGCAGATTCGTGGAGAAAAGTTTTTAAAGTGGCCAAAAATGTTAAAAAGGGACTCGGGAAACTAGTCCAAGTACTGCGACTACCATCGCTCTGCTGGCCACTCAACCGAAGACTGTAAAACGCTGCAGAGGGAAATAGAGGAACTGGTTCGTAGGGGACATCTCACCCGATTCGTCAATGGACCCGGGCAGACTTCTGGGGCGGCGGCAGAAGGGGCTGAGGAGCTTTCTCCGCCTCGAAATAGGATCGCGACAATGGTGGTTAACATGATCACCACCCGACCCGCCAGGAATCCGGCAGACAGCAAGGAGCAGCAGACTGGGAGGAAGAAGCCGCGCACAGTAGACAATGCTATTAGCTTCAGTGATTGTAATTCAAATCATGTAGTCTCCCCCCATGCTGACCCCCTTATAATCTCAGCGCTCGTTTCAGACGGCAGTGTGGACTACCAGCTGAAACGAGTCTTTATTGATAATGGTAGTTCTAAAGACTTGCTTTACTTGGACGTGTTCTTTAAGCTAGGTCTAAAAAAGAATCAACTAAAACCAGCTGAAGGACCTTTATACGGCCTTGACAAGGAGCCGGTTCCCGTTGAAGGGACCGTCCAACTGGAAATCACCCTGGGCACCTATCCAAAAACAGCAAGTCACAAACTTACCTTCCTAGTAGTCGACTTGCCCTCCGTTTATAACGCGATATTAGGCAGGCCGTGCCTAACAGCATTTAGAGCGGTCACGTCAATTCCACACCTTAAAATAAAGCTCCCAACACCCTACGGTGTCGGAGATGCTCTGGGCGACCAGGTTACTGGGCGGACCTGTTACATGGCCCAAATTACCCCAAGCGGTAGTACTAAGACGGTTGGAGAGCTCAACCATCGAGACGAGATAACCCTCCAACAAGCACAGCCCGGGGAAGCCACGGATCTGATCCTACTGGACCCGGAGGAACCGGATAAGTGTGTCCAGATCGGCAGCTCACTCACTGGGCTACTACGCGATGAGCTGATCACGTTCCTGCGAAAAAACACAGACATTTTTGCTTGGACGCCGGCAGACATGCCTGGTATCCCGACAGAGGTAATGGTCCACAAGTTGGGCCTCGATCCTGACCAAAAACAGGTCAGGCAGAAGCGAAGAAACCACTCCGTTGAAAAGCTGATCGCCATCCGACAGGAGGTGAAGAAGCTGTTGGACGCGGGCTTCATTAGAGAAGTCCAATATCCGGACTGGCTCTCTAATGTCGTCCTCGTAAAGAAAAGCAACGGAAAGTGGCGGATGTGCGTCGATTTCACCGACGTCAACAAGGCTTGTCCCAAAGACAGTTTTCCCTTGCCACGGATTGACCTGCTGGTTGATTCCACGGTCGGACATGAGCTACTAAGCTTCATGGATGCATATTCATGCTATAACCAGATTCGAATGAGTCCGGAAGACGAGGAGCATACCTCGTTGATGACAGACCAGGGCACCTACTGCTACAAGGTGATACCTTTTGGACTTAAGAACGCTGGAGCAACCTACCAGCGGCTAGTCAACAAGATGTTCAAAAATCAGATCGGTCGTATAATGGAGGTCTACGTCGATGACATGCTCGTTAAGAGCAAAGTCACCGGCGACCACATTCGCTACTTGGAGGAGTCGTTCGAGGTACTCCGTACGCACCACATGAAGCTGAATCCTGCTAAGTGTGTTTTCGGAGTGGCCTCCGGTAAGTTCCTGGGTTTTATCGTCTCCCAACGCGGGATCGAGGAGAACCCCAAAAAAATCAATGAACTCGCCGATATGGCACCGCCGTGAAACATAAAAGACGTTCAAAAGCTCACGGGGCGACTGGCAGCTCTGTCTCGCTTCCTCGCGAAGTCTGGCGACAAGTACCAGTCCTTCTTCAAGGCCCTATGGGGAGCGAAGTCCAACGGATTCCAGTGGATGGCGGACTGCCAAGTTGCTTTCGAAGGATTGAAGCAGTACTTGGCCATCCCGCCGCTGTTAATATCCCCGACAAACGGAGAGGTACTGTACCTCTACTTAGCGGTGTCGGAGACATCGCTCAACTTTATCCTTATGCGATAGGATTTAGACTCCCAACGGTCGGTTTACTACGTGAGTAAAATGTTGACCAGCCCAGAGACCCGATACTCGCGCGCAGAAAAATTGGCACTAGCGCTAATATCCTCCGCGCGAAAACTAAGGCCATACTTCCAAGCCCATTGGATAGTGGTCCTCACGGACCAACCCTTAAAAACTATACTCCAAAAACTTGACATTTCTGGAAGGTTAGTCAAATGGGCTATCTAGTTGGGTGGGCTTGACATCGAATTGTAACCCAGGCCTGCCGTGAAGGCTCAGGCGCTGGCTGACTTCATTGTCGAGACTACAACCCCAATCCTCGATGAACGGCCCGAAAAAAATACGAAACTACTTGTCGGAGTCTCGGAATGGATACTCCACGTAGACGGATTGTCTACGGACACGGCAGTGGCGCTGGAGTTGTCCTCACAACTCCCGACGGGTTTGAGGTGAAATACTCACTCAAACTTAACTTCCCGGCAACCAATGTCGCCGAATATGAAGCCCTGCTAGCAGGTTTGAGGCTGGCCAAAGAGTGCCCCGCCAGGAAGCTGGTGGTTTACAGCGACTTCGAGCTCATCGTTAACCAAGTTAACGGTGGCTTCGAGGTGAACAACCCACTCTTGGCCAAGTATTTGGCCAAGGCGAGGGAGGCCATCAAGGGTTTCGACAAGCTAACCCTGGTTCACGTCCCTCGGACGGAGAACTGGAAGGCGGACTAGCTGGCCAAGGCCGCTGCTGCCGAGAACCCAGAGCAGTATTCGAGGGACATGCGGGAGGTTCTAAACGCTCCCAGCATTGAGAAACAGTAGGCAATGCTGATTTCCGAGACGAAAAACTGGATGACGCATTTTCTTAACTATTTGGCTAACGGATCACTCCCGGAGGACGCCGAACAAGCCAAACGGGTCAAAAAGATAGCAGGCTAGTATACTGTGGTTGGCTGATGGCTATATCGCCGTGGATACTCAACCCCATACCTCCGCTGTCTAACTCCCGAGGAGGCGGATTACGCGCTAGGCAAAGTTTACCTCGGGTTCTGCGGATCATACGTAGGCGGGAAAAACCTGGCGTTCAAGATCATATGACAGGGCTATTACTGGCCCTCGATGAAGAAGGACGCGCTTAAATTTGTGAAGAAATGTGAAAGCTGTCAATTTCACGGCAACCTTCACCATCAGCCGTCCGCAGACCTGAAGTCACTTCAGGCACCGTTGCCCTTCGCGCAATGGGGGATCGATATTCTCGGCCCATTTCCCATCGTCACGGGGCAACGTAAGTTTATCATAGCGGGCATCGACTACTTCACTAAGTGGGTCAAGGCGGCCCCGCTAGAAAAAATCACAGAACACAATGCCATGGAGTTCCTTCGCCAGAGCATTGTCTGCAGGTTTGGCGTCCCAGAGGTCGTAGTGACCGACAAAGGAATCCAATTCTCGAAAAAATGCTTCACCAAGTATTGCATCAGCCTTGGGATCGAGCTGGTCCACACATCGGTGGCATACCCCCAAGCCAACGGGCAGGTGGAGGTCACTAACTGTACGCTGCTCCATGGGTTAAAAACTAAGCTGGAGGACGCCGGGGGCTCTTGGGTTGACGAGCTCCCTTCCGTTCTCTGGTCTTATCGAACGACTCCGAAGGAACCAACGCGTGAGACACCCTTCAGCCTCTGTTACGGGACTGAGGTGGTAATCCTGGTCAAAATCGGGCTCCCGAGTCTGAGAGTGGAGTCTTTCGACCCACTGAAAAACTCCCAGAAAATTAGGGAGCACTTAGACTTGCAAGAAGAGGCCCACGACGCTGCCAGAATACGGACAGCAACCTACCAACACCGGGTTACCCGGTACTACAATAAGAAGGTAAAAGCCCGGCAATTCGACGTTGGTGACTTGGTCCTACGTGGCATCGAAGCCACGGGCAAATTGGCCGGCCGCAGCAAGCTCTCTCCCAACTAGGAGGGACCTTTCCTTGTCTCCGCTGTCTTGCGAAACGGAGCATACAAACTCCGTAACCAGGACGGAAAGTTGGTCCTGCGAATGTGGAACGCGACCCACCTCAAGCGTTACTTCCAATAGGGAGCCCAGGTACGTACTCGCCCATCTATGTGCATTCATTCACATGCTTGTATAATTGTGTGAAATAAGAAGTTTACTTAACATATAGAATCCTAGGTCTTGTATGCATTCTCTATGTTTGCCTTGCAGGTTTACCCGATCTAAACTACCCCTACGTCGGGAGGGTTTTCACCCTCTCGTTAAACCCTGGTCATCCAGGTGGCCCAAAAAGTGGTCTGAAACCCTGGTCATCCAGGTGGCCCATGAGCGGTCTGAAACCTTGGTCATCCAACTGGCCCATAAGCGGTCTGAAACCCTGGTCATCTAGGTGGCCCATAAGCGGTCTGAAACCTTGGTCATCCAAGTGGCCCATGAGCGGTCTAAACCCCGGTCATCCGGGCGGCCCAATAGCGGTCGTACTAAACCTTGGTCATCCAAGTGGCCCAATAGCGGTCTAAAAACCTTAGGGGGTGAATATGACACACGCGACGACCTCCTTTCAGGGAGCAACAACGTCAGTCAACGACGGTCGAAGGGAGGCGCATTTCCTCCTCCAACATTGGCCGCCCAAGTCATCACTTGTACGGCGCCACCAGGGCTGGTTCACACAACCTTCCATCCTAAGGACTTCACTTTTTAGGCGGCTAACCATCCAGGTCGGCCACCTCTCGCAATAACCCTCTCTACGAGAGGATAACGCAATCATTCAGCAACGAGAAGCGTTCCTTCTCCAACGCTGGCTGTCCAAGTTATCACTTGGGCAGCACCACCAGGTCGGCTAGCGCAGCCACCTGCCTGAGCATAATGACTCAGCCCCTTGAGCAACCAAACGATGTTAACCGGTCAACCAGGTTGGCCGCCTGACGCCATAACATAAACATACACAAAGCAATAGAGACAATGGACACCGAATTGCGAAAAATGTTCATTTTATTACTCAAAGAAATATGGTACATTTTACAACAACCCAAATGAAAGGAAAAACAAAGACTGTCTCGGGGCTCGGCTACTAAATCATCCTTGCGCTGCGCCGCACGGTTGGCCTGATTGACAAACTCAACGGAAAAATTAGGATCGACCAACCGTGCAATGCGCCGCCCAATATTGAGCCCGTCCAACAGCTGGGCGTACAGAGCGCCCCCGATCTCATGGAGGATAATTCGAGTGGCCAGCTCGTTCTCGGAGGATGCAGCTCGGTCGGCAAGCCGCTTATTATTCGCGTTAAGCTGATAAACCTCCTCCTTCAAACGAGCAACTTCAGTCTCCAAACTGACATTCTTCACCTCTGTACCCCTCAGAACAGCCTCGAGGGCCGCCACCTCCTCACGACGCTCTCCTCTTGCCTCTGCCAGCTCGACATCAAGCTAAGCGATCTCCGCATCCTTGTCAGCAATGATACGGTCCCGCTGCTCTACCTCGTGGGAGAATGCAGAGGCTAACCTCTTCGCCTGCAAAACAAAAACCAAGCGGTTAGTGATAATCGTATGATGAGTATGCAAGAGGGCAGTCACAGGGGTATACCTCATGTATCTTCCTCACGGGCCCCTTGGGCCTGGATTTGGGACGTGGACCAGACGGCAGTGGACCGGCGGCACTCTCTGGAGTAAGGCTCGCAGCTACCTCCTCCAAAATGCGGTCCAGGAACTCATCGGACTCACTCGCAGCAGTGGCGGGCTCCTCTCTCGGGGCCTCTGGAGCAGCTTCAGCAGGTCTCTTTCCCCTGGCTGCCTTTGGAGTAGCTGCTGGAAGGCCAGACCTCGCCGACGACTCCACAATAAAAACTCGTGAGCCCTCAACCATATCGCAGGCTGGATCCTCCGTGGACCCCAACCAGGCAGCGCCTGGAACCACCCTCGTCTCTGGTTGGGCTAGGATGACGCCTACCTCTACTGGCATGTCCTCAATGGTCCTCCTCACTCCAGCAGTGCAGCCGGATCCACAGCAGATCCCGGCAGCCACGTAGTCCAAATGCGATGAAGACGAGGAAGGCGTCCCCGTTGCCCTCTTAGTAAACTCCTCCTCCGTGCGCCTTGGGTCGATGATCACCCCCCTTGAATCCTCGGGTTTCATCATCATCACCGGAGGGCTTGGTTTCTGAACCGACGACGGTGGCCCCCAGTTGACCTTCTTGGAATCCGCCCGTGAGACCAAGAAGTCCCTCTTAAATTCATCGGGGTTGGCTTGAATGGCTTTTGTTAGTGATGAGTAGGTGGCGCAATCCGCCGCCGATGGCGTACCAAAGTACGCCTCCGGAATCTCGCCCCATTCCCTTGAAAGGGTCATTTCTCCCCCACCTTCACGAAGAAGAACCGGTTCTTTCAATTTTTCAGCGAATCGTGAATGGCCTTGTTGATCTTTACCCCAGTACGGGGAGAGAGTGATATCCACTCTTTCCCCTGGTTCACCTTGAACAAAACCCTAACGTCGGATATTCTAAACCTCTGACCAAGCTTTCGGGCAAAAATACAGAGTGTGCAGATGTATCTCACGGCGTTGGCGTGAAACTGGGCGATTGGAACTCGCAGGGCCCTCATGATTGATTCGAACTCTGCCGGCAATGGCAGACGGAGGCCGCTCCTCAGGTGGGCCTCGTAGACAGTAATGTATCCCTCTGGCGGGGCAAAGGCCTTGTCGTCCTTGTCCGGAATCCTCCAGGCTATCTCTTTGGGAATGTTAAACTCAACGCACAGAGCCTTGATATCATTCTCTCTCAAAATGGATGAGAAGTCCGTCACGGAAGCCATAGCCAGAAAAGGTTCTAGGGTCCTCTGAGGGCACTCAGTTGGGGGACGAGAAGGAAGAAGGCAGGAATTTGATGGCACGAACGGTTTTAAAGTTTGGAAAGAAGCGTCAAGCACAAAAACCCTCATTAAAGACGCCGTCAGGACCGCCATGTGTCGCCTCCCTACTTGGCCCAGCAAAAGGCGGATCTCTGGCACATTAATGGCCAGGATCTCTATCCAACCAAAGGGAGACACGCGTCGTACTCTGCCAGGAAAACTGGCTAATGGCCATGCAAGGCTCTTCCAGAATAGACCAGGACGGTCAACAATTCTGGTACTCCGGAATTAACTAGGACGGTCAACAATTCTGGTACTCCAGAATTGACCAGGACGGTCAACAATTCTGGTACTTCAGAATTGACCAGGGCGGCGAACAATTCTGGTACTCCGGAATTGACCAGGACGGTCAACAATTCTGGTACTTCGGAATTGACCAGGACGGTCAACAATTCTGGTACTTCGGAATTGACCAGGACGGTCAACAATTCTGGAATTGACCAGGATGATCAAAAATTTTGGCAAAATCCTTCTTCACATCTCTCATGAAACTCCACGGGATCCTCAAACACCTAAAGCAATAAGGGGTATCCCATCATGAACATACTAGAGGTCAGTAATCTGACCACCAGCATGGGGGTCTAGTGATGGGTGTACCAATAATGGATTGGCCCAAAAGGTCAACAGAAGTCCAGGAAGGCCGGTCAACATATTTGACGGCCCAGTTAGAGGACGGGCCCAGGAACTGAAAAGCTCAGGACGGTCAACGTTGGCGTTGACCGTCCTGGCGGCCGATTTGCTCGTAGACGATCAACTCAGACGTTGACCGTCCATGCACAACTTGTTGGGCCCCTAGAGGCTTTTCTATAGTGATGAGCCTATTCCATTATGGCCCACAACCCATCAGTTGATCGCTAACCGCTCTCCCTTCGTTCTACACGAAGGCGGCCAACATGCAGACGGTCAACTCAGACATTGACCGTCCGCGCTCTACACCTTGGGCCCATAGAAGCCTTTCTACAGTAACGGGCCTGGTCCGTTAGAGCCGACGAACCATCAAACGGTCAACCATAACTTTCCAAGTATCTTTCACGATCTCAAATCATACCTAAAAGGACATTGGCAAGATTGGCGCCATTCAAATTAGGAAGGCGCCAGATCTTCCCAATTACTTGCCAGCCAAGGTGCTCCAACGGTAATATGCTAAGAAGGAAAGGGGCTGGTTAGGGAAGCTGTTGGCCGCCTCACAAGGAAACAATCACGCCCACCTTGGCAACTGACATCTGCTCCAGAAGGTAAGCCAGCCAAGGTGGACAGAGGGGATCACGTCTTCCAAAGGAGAAAGATCACCCTCTCAGCCATTAGAAAAAACTTAGAATCATCATTCTGGGGAGGCTCTGATCTATGATTTCTGGTACGCACCCATGGACTGGGAAAAAATCCTAAGTGTTCTGAAGAAGCTCTCTCTCTCTCTGCAGAAAAACTCTCAGAACCGTAAACACAGACAACCTCCAAGGTAACAAGCGAGCCCTCACGGCCGTTTACTGCCTTCCCACCTCCCAGATTCAAGAAGGCCTTACGCCTCTCTTACATCGGGGAACGCACTCTGCCTCTCTCTCACTCTCTTTTCAGTTTCATTCTTTCAGAGACTGTTTGTACTGACTTGAGCGTCGGAGTATTTTCGATGGGACAACTTTCCGCCAATAACGCTGACCTCTTGCTCGTTTTAGTGGTGTACAGGATTTGTACTCAGTGAACGGAGCTGGTTCAAACAATCCAGAAGAATTCGAATATGTTCGAAGTCGGATCCAGGTACGCATCAATATAAAAATAATAACAAAAAAATATAAAGCTCAACACTAAATTTCATCTAAGGCTATATAACTCGTTGTAGTTACAACTGAAAAACAACACAAGAACGGTCCCATTGGACCCGCATAGCACCAAGATAAAAAATTCTATAGAATTCAAATGTCATTAGTAATAGCTGGGGATCTGCTTTGAAATCCAACATCACAAGAACATAGGGATTCTTTCGGTCTGAATATGTTAGAGTCGCATGTCCTTGAACTCAAAACTTAAATATTATAGAAATTGGATTCTAATTTAATACATCTCAAATTCCAAAATCCAAATTCATTTAGGTCAAATAAGACTCTAAATTAATGCCCATAAATAATTATCAAAATAACTGACTTAACCTAATCAATACCGGTATACAATTTACAACAAACCATTAAATGATTCAAATATAAATAATTACCCAAATATAGGATTGATGGATCTAGTAACCATGGGCCCAATGGGTCAGGTCTCGCAGTAAACTCACAATCCAATATAATTCTTTCAAAGTAAAAGTCCCACATTACTTTTGGAGGAACATGGTATTTACAAATGTCACTATAAAAGCAAACATCCTCAAACTTTGAAGAACAAGTTGGAGAGATTCGAAGAAGTTCAAAAAGCTCCATGAGGCTCCACATGGTTCGGAGAAGGGCGTAACCATTGCTAGCCAATCTCTAACAACAGCGGGATGGCGGCTAGGAGGCTACCAGCCCTCCTCCCGCCATGATGCCTTTAGCCCTCCTGTCGTCCGGAGGCTATCATCCCTCCGCCAGCAAGGAAGATGTTAGCCCTCTGCCCGTCCGGAGACTAGCAGCCATTCGTCGTCAAGAGGCACTCAGCCCTCCTCTCGTCTAAAGGCCAACAGCCTTCTGCCGCTAAGGGAATCTCAGCCTTCATTTCGGAACCCTCAACCCTCCGTCCCGCAGTCAGGAGTACTCTGTCTCGGAGTCAGGAGCCATCCGTCCTAGAATCAGGAGCCCTCCGTCCCAAGAGCCTTCCATCCTAGAACCAAGAGCCCTTCCTCCCGCAGCCAGGAACCCTCCGTCCTAGGAGCACTCCCTCCCGAAGCCAGGGGCCAGCCGTCCCAGGAGCCCTCCGTCCTGGATCCAAAAGTACTCCATCCCGGAGACGAAAGCTTGCTGTCCAAGAGTCAACTCTCCGCTTAGGTAACCAGGATGTTGACTAACCAGGGCAGCTTAGTCCTTCTCCTTAAAGCCGCCCTCCATGGGCGTACCTCTAATCCGTCATTCGCGGGTGCTCCTCTAAGTCGTCCTTCTATTGAACACACATCTAAGCCGCCCTCCGCGGGCGCATCTCTAAACCGCCCTCCGTCGGTACACCTCTAAGCCGCCCTCTACAGGCGCACCTCAATGCCGCCATCCACGGACACACTTCTAAGCTGTCATTTGCCGGCGCACCTCTATGTTGTCATCCGCTGGCGCACCTCTAAGCCATCCCTCTGCTAGACGCACCTCTAAGCCGCCCTCTATTGGTGCACCTCCAAGTCGCCCTCTATAGGCGCACCTTAAAATCGCCCTCTGCAAGCGCACCTCTAAGCCGCCTTCCAAGGCGCACCTCTAAGCCGCTTCTCTGTTAAGCGTATTCAAACGTTCCACCGCTATATGCATATATGCATTTATCGCATCTTCCTAATTTCTTTCTATTCTCTGAGGAATATTTCTAATTTGAGTGTCGAAAGATATACGGTAGAAATAATTTTTGCCATCCTCTGACATCCTGTTTATAGTTTGTGGTATACAGGTTTCAAGTTAATAGCGACAAAAACCAGACCCACTCAATTCAACTTGCAACGAAAGAATGGAAGGCTCCATAATCCGTATCACAACCCGAGAACTAGGGACGCATAATGGTTAAAAAAACTACACCAAAAAGTGGTTTAAAAACTTGACAACCACTCAACTGAAACCATTAATAAGAAAAAGTATCTTGAACTGGAATCAGATTATCTAATATTGTAATATCTAACAGCATGCAAAAATTTTAAACTATCCCCGTCTCTTAGCCAAATAAAGCTAATAGCCAAACTATTAATCTAAATATTTAAAATATAATTAAAACATCTAAAATATTCT